>JAGDYQ010000189.1:1857132-1873436 GCA_021962125.1 Bulinus truncatus
GGGTGGTGCTTAAGAAACAGAACTTTCAGAAATCTCTGCTCTCACCCCCTATTTTTGTTCATTTATATATAGAAACTCTCAAAATAAAATATTAAGGTTATTTGAGTTGCATGTTACTGGTAGCTCAATGGCGTCCAGAAGCTAGGAAGTATTGGACTGTGATGAAAGTATTTATGAGTGCACGCACACTATTGTTGTGTGTATAACACTGTACTTAATATTAATTCAAGTTCATAATATGGATTGTCCTCACACATGATGTACTAACTTATCTTTAATTCATGTAAATAGATTTTGAATGTGGTAATTTGATACACAGCAGGCCTAGTGGAGGCCTAGAGCAGTGGTCTGGCAAAAGTGCGGCTCCGGAGCCACATGTGGCTCCTTGGCTCCTTAAGTGCGGCTCTGACATTTAGTTTTATTTAGTATACAACTTATTTGAGTGCTTGGCAAACTAGGCAGATTTGGCTCCCGAATTTTTTTTTAGTTGGTGTGTAACGTATTCACAATGTTGGCTCTTTGGCTGGTAAGTTTGCCCGACCACAGGCCTAGACAAAGAAACTATTAGCCAACACAGTATAGGCCTACCTACACACCTAGAGAGCTATTGGCGGCGTGCCGAACCTATTATCCTATGGTTGTGCATTGGGATGGAAAGTTGATTCCGGATCTCACAAATAAAGATACGTCGATAGGCATTAAATGTTGAACTTTTAAGGAAAGGAGCATCCTGATTGTAACTGTTGCGAAACTTCACCTTCCAGAACTGGAATGTTACACAGGCCGGAGCTACATCTTTCAAGCTCTACCACCAAAGACAGATTAATTACTGACAAGATCAGAGGCATGTAGCTTAGATACTACTAGTTCCAACACTGGTCGGATTAGTGGTACCTGCACATCCTGTTGGAGCAAAAACTTCCCAGCGGAGGTCTTATATCACTTGCTTGCAGACATCACATTATGGAACTGATTCTGGGCGCGAGTCTTCCAAGTCTATCTAGGTGCCATATTCATCCTGAGGTTCTGCTATTCGAACGCTTCAAGGATCATTGGCGTATTTCATTGACGGAAGTAAAGCTATGAAACATCACTGACAAATTCAGATATGCCTACTTCGCTAGAAGATGTGCGCAACCCTCTGATTGAATTTGCTCAAGAAGCGTATTGGAGAGCAGCAACGCAACAGATGAGTATCGAAGATTACTGGAGCCTTACTCCTACTATCTCTTGGGATGATATGACTGAAGAGAGTGCGCTGTCGTACCTCTTGTTGCAATGCACCATGCATCGCTTGATGTCGAAGGTTCTGTACCGAGCCTGAGAGATATAGATGTTCAAAAAGGGCTAATTCAGAGACTGACAACCCATGGATGAGAGGTCTTTAAGAGCTATTGCATCTTTATTGTACTGTCTACACCGTGGGAGCTTGGTTCAGCTAAATCTAGCAGCCGCTGCTCCATACAATGATATGCTGTTGCTCCAGTCAATTCCTCAGTTCACTCCAGAATCCAACAGTGCTGCATCCAACAAATTTTCAAAGCACACTGCTGGTACCTTCATCCCTGAATTGGTTGGGTTGACGTTTTCTTCGATGATCATGTATCGGCAGAAACAAAAAGACGCAGTGGTGAAATTCCATGAATGAAAGCGGTAATGAAAGCCAGAGGACATCAAGCTAATCTCTGTTGATTTGGAATCCTTCAACAACAGGAGGCCTTCGTGTCGCCAAAGTCACAAGAGATTCTTTGACATGATGGAGCTTCCAGAATGGATTCCTGTGGATGCTGACTGGATGAGTGGACCTTCCTGAAAGATTATCGGCGATCTTTGGAGACCGTTCGGCTGATTCAGGTTGTCAACGACCATGCAGAGAGGGAGTGTAGCACTGATTCAAGAGTACAGTGGAATCCTCCACCCAGAAGATGAAGGTAGCTTTAGCAGTTCCTGCTGCAAGACTGTTCAGTAACATCGACAATCCTATCCAGACACTAAGAAACGAGACATTGTCAAAATGACTTCTTATCGGACTGATAACGTTGAACTATAATTACAGAGTAGAATATTGTAGATGCAGGATTGTTGGTGCTTGTTTAATAATTCATTTTACTGTTTAATGTTGTGTTTGAGAAACTATCTTTGATTAAAAAAGCCAAAAAATTCCAAAAGCGTAATCAATGTTTTCTTGTTGAACGTGGCCTACCTAAACTTTGGCTTCGTGAGCTATGCCTCTCAGTCTTCGGAATGTATCTGGCGCCAATTTTTTTCTGAGATGTTTCTACATCCAAAGGAACAATTTAAAGGGGTGAGACCTAAAGAAATCAAGGTTTTAATTTTTAGTGGTTCCTAAGCACCACCCTAATATATATATATTAAATTTTGTAGTGATTTTGTTTTATGGTCAATGGCATTCCCAAAATATTAAAATATAGACGAAAACAAAACAAAAGACAAATAAAATTATATAGTACAGTTCCTGGTCCAGGAGACATACCATGTATGTTGGGAGTACAGTACCTGGTCCATGAGACATGCCATGTATATTGATAGTGCAGTGCCCGGTCCAGGAGACATACCAATGTATGTTGGTAGTGCAGTACCTGGTCCAGGAGACATACCATGTATGTTGGGAGTACAGTACCTGGTTCGTGAGACATACCATGTATATTGATAGTGCAGTGACCGGTCCAGGAGACATACCATGTATATTGATAGTGCAGTACCTGGTCCAGGAGACATGGTACCGTGGTCAATGAGGATAATCCGATACCATGACATTCATAGCTTGTGGTGGTGACGGATGTGCTCGACACACAAATCCAAATCACTCTGACCCATTCAATCACACCTTCTCAGCCTGCCATTTCTGGTAGAGGGGCTGGTCATACTACACCATCGTCCTATGTGTATGGTAGCGGGAACTTTCTTACTTTGTAATTTTTAACCCATGTTACTGCACGATTTTTTTCAAAGAAATTTTTTGCCTTTTTTGTATAGATTGACATCTGCTTGATAAAAAGGAAAACACGTATTTTGAATCTCAGCGCTTGTATTTTTCCCAAAATTTTACGGGAGTTGGCCCATCCCCAAATAGGATCTTCGCTTTTATACACCTAGTTTTGGTGCCATGCTGGGAAGCTACCTCAACATGTAGGCCAACATTACATTTTGCTTAGCACGTGTTTTCTTGCGTTAGTCACTTACACACTGCACGTACCTCTTTGTTTCCCCATTTCTGTGCGTTCAAGGTAGTAGTCCAAGATCCAGAGTTCTGATGTCCAATAATGGTATTTGCAGATTCTTGGCTAGTTTGGAGAAAGATTTCCTTCCAGCTCTTTTTAGGTCAGATATTGGCGAAGAAAGAGCTTGAATATATGCATGACTAACAGAGTCTTACTGAGATCCAAGAGAGATCCCATCATTTACAAGACAATATAATGCATGGGAATTCACTAATGCTACATCAATAGCATTGGTAAGCAATGAGGAGCTACTACATTTTTCCCCCTGACTTTGATTCTGTACTTTTGTGCGTTCCAATCCATCTTATCAGCCCCACCCATGTGTCTGTTGTATTCTGTGAGTCCAATTTGGGTTGGGACATCTCTCTCTTGCTTGTCCGGCTCATCGCTTCACTTGTGATGTTGGATCAATGTGGGTTCATAGTTGCTGTAGTAGCTTTACTGCTCATTGTGTTCCAAATCATTGCCCAATTTCATTTTCAGAATCCAAGAATCTGTAGTCACAGGTACCTCGTTCTTTTTCTTCATTTTCCTTCTCCAGGCGTAATGGGGCGCTTGCTTCATTCTGTTCGAATCGAACAGTCCCTGTTACCCTAATATCATCTCTTTCAAATGTTTCATCAAGGAAAATCCAATTGAAGAAATGGTCAAAATAAAGTTTATGAGCATATGGTATCTCTAAAATTGAAATCATTTTCAAGACAGCCAGATGCCCTTGTCCAGACACGGCTGCATCATCATCACTCCCTGTATGCCTTGCCTTCGTACACTTTGCATCTGGTAACAATAACCTGCAATTCCGTGAACAGCAAATCTGATCCATTGTTTGGATCCGAATCTTACAGGACTCACCGCATAAACTGGTGAGAGTAATTCAGTGTCCGAAATCATCGGACCATTTCATGTTCATCAATGCTCAGGCTTTCAAGAGAAGGCACCAAATTGCTGAAAGTTTTCATTTAGTTTACAGTCATATCAATGGGCGAGATCTTGAAGAGACTTGTCCCTTTCATTTGACTGGGATCCCTTCCGAGTCCCAGAGTTGTCTACTAATATGGGTAGCGTTTGATTTCCAGATACCTGTTTCGACTCATACATTTTTCTCACACTTTGAACATCAATATCTTCATCGTCACACCTGTACCATTGTTCTTGAGGAAGGCAGTGGTGCCCAGTGAAGAAGAATGCTAAAAACTTTCTAACACAATCACTTGAAAGGAAAAACTGGTGGACGTTTTTCTGTGTAGCGTATATTTACAGTTTGCCGGACAATATCCGTGTTAATTGCGTCATCAAATAGTTTCTCAAAACACGTGCACAGGGCTTTTCCCCTTAGAGTAAGTTGATTACATCACACCTTCTTTTCCACAACATCACAGTTTCGGTAGGTCTTAGAATAAATTGGTTGTCTCTTCTTCCATTTTGGATTCAAGGTACCACTCTCCTTTTGGCAGGTGGTGGGGCTGTATCGTTTGTAGCGGTGCTTGTTGATGGCGGCGCGGATGTTCTATCTAACATGATCATCGCGCCTTTCTGCGCGATGCATTTCAACAGGACCAGGAACATCTGCAGGTTCATCGTCATCAAGAATATTGTCATCAATATCTTCGTTGTCTGACTTGCTTCATCAACTCGTTCTGGGGAAGTTCACGACATCTATCGGGCCATTGTCATCATCATCTTCATCAGAACTTAGAAAAGGCATCATCATTTATAATATCATCAATTTCTTTCAAAGAAAGAACCCTGTGTCGCGCCATTTCCTGTAAAATGCAAACACAAAATATTTAGTGAAATTAGAGTCGGTATCAGATATGAGCCCCAAATGGGGATCGAGATATTTGGGTCTATTGTACCCATCAAAACTATATAATCCATTGAAAAGTGCGATTACAGCACGAAACACTTACCAATGATCACGACGATTCACCAAGAATGAAAAGAAACCTCTTGGATAACCACTTGTTGTGCTGCGAAAACCGGCGTTTCCTTCACGCGACGAAAACACGGCCCCGACCGGAAGAATGCTCTCGCGCGGGAAGCCAGTCACGTGCACAAGCTAAATTTAGCATCCGCGGCACAAACACAACCCTGATTAGTCATCTGGACATCGTTGTTTCCTAAATAGATCGTAAGTGGCGCCACTAGACGGTTTAAAGTACATGATCCCCATTTGGGGATCATGGGTGCTAATGGGTTAAGACGATCTTCAGTAAACACACCCTGCTGGTCTGGCCAGTCAGGAAAAGTGCTCAAATCGTTTTATTCTGCCATGCAGTCAGATGTGACGAGCACACACACCTTGACGCTCTGTAGGCGTGGCAGACACTCATCAGTGCTGGGAGGTGAGGTGCAAAAAAATATTTAATCAATTTAACAACAATAACAAAGAAGAGGAAAACATATAAATTGTTAAATAGCATTATCTAATCTGTGATGTATATAATGGTAAGAGTGTGAGTGATAATGTGAACGCAGGCTCATTAATGTGATATTGTGCGTATTGTTTATCGAAAGTAAATGAAGGTCATTTATCTGACTTCTTGTTAATGACTATTTATTAGTAATTACGTTTTGTGTTTAAATTATATACACAGATATCATAAATGCAGGTAATTTCAAGTTATGTCAATTGTATGTTTCATGACAAGTCAAATCTTGTTGCAACACGTGCAACAGTACATTTATCATGTTTTTTTTATTATCTTTTGTTTTGATCAAATTATTGACCTCTTCATCAAGGTTACAGACTTTCACCGCGTTTACAATCTTTCTTTTTTTTTTAACGTTTTCATTGCTAACCTTTATGCTCTCGCGTTAATTATTATTTTCCTGCGTCAAGGCTGATTGATCTAAATGGGGGAGGGAAAAAGGGGGGGATACAGTGAATTGTGGGAAAAGGAAAAAAGAAATAGGGAAAAAGGGATATTTTAATTTGTGGGAAAGGGAAGAGGGGGGGGGGTAATATGTGAAGAAAGATTATTGACAACATTATAGAAAAAAGATAAAATAAAAGATTGTATTTAGTTACTGGGCGATACCAACATTATTTTCTTTACTGCTTTCAATACAGCTACGGATGGTCAACTGTCAACCTATGGGTCCCGGGCTTGAATCTAGAACCTTGGGATTTGTTTTAGGTCCTGGTGAAAAACCCCAAGTCCACCCAGGTGGGTAACTGTCTAGTCGTATCCAGAGAATCAGCATGTTGTTCTGTCTAGTCATATCCACAGAATCAGCTTATTATTCTATCTAGTCATGTCCAACGAACATAAAAATACAGAAAACGCATCGCTATTTAAAAGTCCTCTCATAAATACTAATTAATATGACGCCATTGTATTGTTTTCCTTTTAATAGCTTAGCACCTAAATATTGACATACAATAGCACAACACAAAATAAAAATTACATTATTTAAAAATATTTTATAAAAAAAACAACGTTTTTCTTGCGTACTAAAAAGCAGAAAATAATTTTTTGAATAAATTGGTCATATGGTAATAGACTTTATAAGAGCTTCTAATTTTTATAAAACGAAAAACGTTTGGACAGAAAAACAAGGAATGACCCGGGAAAGACAAACAAGAAGTGAAGTTAATAAAAACGTTGTAAAATGGCGTATTTTGGAAAAATCTATTTCAATTGACTACGCAACAATGTTCTCTCTAATTTTCCGACTTTGACTGTGCGCAACTTTTGAAAGAAATATTACTTTTCGTGTGCAACATCTTGTGGTCCACTAAGGGAAACATTATGCGCCATGTTATTATGTATACGCGAGCGCTCAGAGAGGAACAGATTAGAGTTAAAATACTGCTATTCATCCATTCTAAGTATGTTACATTTCATTTTAGATGACCAATCGCCCAGTATTAAGTGATACGAACTCTGACATCTATGATACAATTAGTCCCATCATTTCTTATTGCTGATATTACAACTCTACCTAATATTTACATTCGTATTTCATCGAGTTCTGGACTAATAACATCCCTACAAAACGCTGCACTAATTAGCCCGTCCGCACAGTGTAGGTGTATGCTGGGAGCAAACACAGGTCTCTACTGTCTAAATAGAATCCTCTCACTAATGTGGTCTGTAAACCAGTTTCCCTTTAATACTGCTGTGTTCGCAGAATGCATATCACAGCAAACCAGCAAACACTCTATTATGTTTATTCAAGTTCGACACGCTATAGGGAAGAAATATTTCATTTGTTAACTGGATCGTAAAATATTTTAAAAAAAATAGTTTATGAAGTCTAAAAAATAGAAAACGAGCTTAATTGATTTCTTTCACTCTACACTTTAGGGATTTTTAATATGCATATCATTGGAGATTTTACAGTAGCTGATCAATAGAATATCAGTTATTTTGTTATGTTAAGTGTGTATGTCTTTTAATGTTTTATTATAGATTGTATGAAATTATTTCAACTGTATTACTTTTTACATGTTCCTTTCAGGTATATTAACTAATAATAAGAGCTTTGTCTATTGATCCCAAATAGATTGATTGAGAATGTTTGTTTAGTGTATGACTGATAGAGCAATGAATGCACTACAGGGGTCAGAGGCCACATATACTTTAGTAGCATGAATACGAATACATATCTTGCATTGCTTTGATGGGGCAGAAAACATTATCATGTCACGAGGTCACAAAACATTTTCATCTAGTTGATTTCTTGTGGACACCTCCCTCCGTTCACCTTTCTCTCTTGGCACTCTCTCTCTCTTGACACACCTTCTCTTTGTACCTTTCTCTCCAACTACCTTTCTCTCCAGGCCCCTTCTCTAGGCCCCTCCTCTGGTCCTCCTCTGGCCCTTCTCGGCACACAACTTCATCATCTGGTGGGACACAGAATCTTATCATCTCACAGGACACTAAACCTTATCATCTCATAGGGCACAAAACCTTAGCATCTCACAGGGCACATTCTTTATCTCTCTCATTGGACACAAAACCTTATCATCTCATTGGGCACAAAACCTTATCATCTGGGGCAAAACCTTATCATCTCACAGGGCACAAAACCTTATCATCTCACAGGGCACAAAACCGTATCATCTCATAGGGCACAAAGCCGTATCTTTCATCTCATTAGGGCACAAAACCGTATCATCTCAAAGGGCACAAAACCTTATCATCTCATAGGGCACAAAACCTTATCATCTCTGGGGGCACAAAACCTTATCATCTCATAGGGCACAAAACCGTATCATCTCACAGGGCACAGGGAAAACCTTATCATCTCATTGGGCACTAAAAACCCTTATATCATCTCATAGGGCACAAACTTTTTTTTAAACCCTTATCATCTCACAGGGTACAAAACCTTATCATCTCACAGGACACTAAACCTTATCATCTCACAGGACACTAAACCTTGGGCACATTCTTCTTCATCTCATTGGGCACAAAATCTTATCTCACAGGGCACAAAACCTTATCATCTCACAGGGCACAAAACCTTATCATCTCACAGGGCACAAAACCTTATCATCTCACAGGGCACAAAACCTTATCATCTCACAGGGCACAAAACCTTATCATCTCATGGGGCACAAAACCGTATCTCTCTACACAGGGCTGGTAACATCATCTCATAGGGCCACAACCGTATCATCTCATGGGAACCTTGCTTTTTCAGCTATCATCTCTCAAAGGGCACAAAGCCTTATCATCTCATAGGAGCCTAAGGAGAGCACTTATCATCTCACAGGAGCTAAAACCTTATCATCTCATAGGGCACAAAACCTTATCATCTCCATCATCTCTTGGGACACAAAACCTTTTATCATCTCACAGGGCACAAAACCTTATCATCTCACAGGACCTTCACAAAACCTTATCATCTCATTGGGCACTAAACCTTATCATCTCATAGGGCACAAAACCTTATCATCCACAGGGTACAAAACCTTATCATCTCACAGGGACACAAAAACCTTATCATCTCACAGGACACCTTATCATCTCACAGGGCACATTCTTCTTCATCCCATTGGGCACAAAACCTTATCACCTCATAGGGCACATTCTTCTTCATCTCATAAGCCCTTAAAAACCGTTTTATCTCATGGGACACAAAACCTCTTCACCTCTTTAGGCACTAAACTTCTTCATCTCGTGGGACACAAAACCTCATCGTCTCATGGGACACAAAACCTCAACATCACCATATTGTTTTCTGCCTTCACAAATATGCCACAAATTTATGTAGATGTATTCTTATGTATGTTTAATCTTTTACTTTTCTTTTTAAATCTTTACTTTCACACAGTCTGGCTCTATTTTGTTTTACAATGTCAGGTCATCGTCTCCAATGGTCAACACTTCCCTGTCATTCTGCCATGCCTACCTTAGCACAATAAGTCAACATATCTTCCCATCCCACATTCCCTTATTTGTTCTGATTAGATATCGATCACCTCACCTACCCAGTACACATTGATCACGCCTTTACGGAGGGGAAAAAATCTTCCTCCTCCACTCTTCCACATCACAGCAAGTCTGGCAAAGACTATTTCAATAATCTGAAATGTCATCACTAGAACTGGCACCGACGCGATGTGCACGCCCCACTCCCCCCTCTTTTAGTTTTAATACTTGTTTTTACTACTCGTAGTTGAAGCCACATTAACAACTTATTTTTCACAACACTTTCGTCATTTTTCTTGGATGAAATCAAATGACATGCATAGTTCTTAGGATATGAGTGAAGATTTTCTTTGGATATATAAAAATATATATATGTATGATTTGTGTATTCTAAAATAGTTCCGCAACAAAACCACTATATTGATTCTATATCCTGTATTTAACTATATTACGTAATGAAATAAACAGTATTGCTATTTAGTGACGAACAAAACAGAAAAAAAAGAAAGGCAAAGGGACATAACTCTGAACTCTGGTTGACAGATAATTTAATTTGAACTTTAAGACAATATTTATGTACTATTATAAAAAAAGATTTTGATTAGAACATTTCGAGATATGGGTCCTAGATAAATTCGAAATGGAGGGCAACCAAAATTATTATTTACCACGCAACCGCAATCGACATAGAGGCTGGGCCGTTTTAACATATGGACCCTTATCTGAGAGGATCCGAGAAAAATGGAGCCCAATTCTAACAGACTTTTATTTCATTCTTTGGAGTGGCTGTCTTATAAAGTCGTAAAATAGAAACGGGTTTGTCCGAGGTCCGATACTCGTACAAAGATACAAATATAGCTTTGTACCGGGGACATAGACCTACGTCTCAGAGATTAGACGTAACAATGAAGACAACAGAGTAAACAGAATTAAATTATTTTTACAGTTTTAGTAATGTAAGAAAAAAAACAACAAAGCAACGACAACAATTTCAAATGTCAAAGTTCACTGTATTGACAAATTGTACAACGCTTGACAGCACCTAAGAAAATTTCCGTGACATAAAAGATATGAGGTATTTTGAAAGCACAACTATTGTAAAGAATATTCAAGCATTGATAAAAATACATACAAAAGATTAAACAAGCAATTAAGCCTGTTCCATTCTGGACACAGGACGTGTTAGCGCATTTTCATGTTAGGTATCAGTACGTTTGTTATCTTTCAGTAAATATTTGTAAATTTTGGAAATGTTTATAAATTCAATTGTGTAATGCATATATCTGAAAAAAGATATTAAAAGGACAAGTAAGTCATGTTGAATAACTGTTACAAAAATAAATAATGATTACGCCCCTTTGATTAGCTTTTATTATTTATATTTAAAATATAAGCAAAACGGTACATAACAAACTCTTATATTTTTGGCCCTGAGAGAGTCAAATCGCGAAATGAACTTTTGATGTACACTTGGCAAGCCAAGACCTACACAATGATATATACATCATGGGTCTAGGACTTATGGTTGCTGAGATATAGGGCAGTCCATTATTAATATAGCTTATATAGTAAAAAACGGTACTTTATAAGGCCCCTTTTACGGCCCTGAGAGGTCAGATCACTTGAAATAGAAAAAAGTCATTTCTTAGCAGGCCAAGACCTACACAATGATATATACATCATGGATCTAGGACTTATGGTTGCTGAGATATAGGGCGGTCAGTATTAATATAGCTTATATAGTAAAAAACGGTACTTTATAAGGCCCCTTTTACGGCCCTGAGAGGTCAGATCGCGAAATGGAAAAAAGATATTTCTTGGCATGCCAAGACCTACACAATGATATATACATCATGGATCTAGGACTTATGGTTGCTGAGATATAGGGCGGTCCAGTATTAATATAGCTTATATAGTAAAAAACGGTACTTTATAAGGCCCCTTTTACGGCCCTGAGAGGTCAGATCGCGAAATGGAAAAAAGATATTTCTTGGCATGCCAAGACCTACAAAATGATATATACATCATGGGTCTAGGACTTATGGTTGTTGAGATCTAGGGCGATGACAGACAGACAGACAGACAGACAAAACGGGGACAATAGAGCATTTTTTTTCGAAAATGCTCTAAAAAAACAACATTCTTAAACTTTCTCGAAAATTCAAATATGACCAACGCGATATTTTTATGTTTTGACTCAACCTATAAAAAAATAACTGGTGTGAAGTCGAAACTAAATTCAGAATTGAAGCTTTATTTTACACTTTGAGTGGTTTTTTTTTGGGGTTTTTTTTTTAGAATTTTGATGTTTTAAGAAACAAAGCTAAACTTGTTTATGTTAGGGCTTAATGTTTGAAATGCTGAATAATTAGACAGTCACTTTATGCAACTAATGTAATAGATGTTACATTAAACAACCTATGACATCGATATTACATTATGCAACTAATGCCATCGATATTACATTATGCAACTAACGACATCAATATTACGTTATGCTACTAATGCCATCGATATTACATTATTCAACTGATGACATCGATATTACATTATGCATCTGATGACAGACATCAACGTGTTTTAAATTCAGGGGAGACCATAACAAAAATATTTTTATTCATTTTTGAAGTGAACACTTGTTTTACTAAATGTAAAAAAAAAAGGTTACGTTTGTTTTACTTTCTAGGAAAAATTCGCCTCACACCACAGGTGATACAATAGTTCAGCACAATATCACCATTCTGCTGTGGGGGGATACAACAGATATGATCAATACCCCCCCTTGTTGCGATATAATCTCATACTGACATAATCTTTAATTCAGGATTTGCTTGATGGTTTCGGAAAATTCTCTGTGAGATATAAATTTAGATCCCAAGACGGAAAGTTAAGTCATTTCAAAGATTTTCTTATGATCCGGAACATAACAGTGACTTTAAACTTTAATATTCTATTGCCAGCTAGTTTTCTGAGTCAGAATTTTGAAAAATAAATTAACTAGAAAAAAATGTCTTGGCAAAACCGAAGGTAAGGGCTTTTTATTAATGAATTATTTGTATTATTATATTTAATTATTGTTAAATGTGTGTATATGTACTTAATTGTATAAATGTGTCATGCTAAATATGCTTAAGTTGGTTATTTACTTTTTTTTTCCTGAAAATCTATAGTCTGTACTGTTTTAGATTTCTTAGACATACATGAAAACCCTTTTTTATGTGGTTACATTATTATGTTCGTTGGATGAACTTTATTGACACACTGCAGTGACATATCTCTCAACTCTTCTCTAAGACGTCTGGTCCCTTCATTTTGATTTGTCCACTCCTTATTATCGTCAGTTCAGTCCTTTTTAGGAAGACCGTTCCGGAGTACCTTATGTTATATTTTTATAGATTTAGATTGCATGTTTTTAAAACACTAAAATTGTAGCCTCCATGTAATGTTGGTTTTTTTTATTTAAGTAGACTGCAATAGTCGACTGATGAGTATCAAAAAGTAAACTCTCATTCAAGAAATTATTTATTTTGTATTTAACCAAAAAGCTTTACTTTCTTTATGTTTTCATTTTTGTGCGTCAGAAAAGAAATACCGCAAAACAGATAAGAAAAAAAATCACTACAAATCACTGAAGCATTACAATTAAACTATAGGTGACTTCACGTAGATCGACTGTTGTAGGCCTTTTTGTCAATGCAAATAGTTTGTATGTGTACAAAGTTATACCAGAGTGAATGTGTACATATGAATGTTTGTGTGTGGCAATGTGTACTAATGGTTCTTAAAAAGTTTTTTTTTTTTTAACTTGTGTTTTCTGGCAAGGCAAGTTTTAAAAAGAACTTAGTTTTTGATAGGCAAATATTGTAATCTGTGTCTATACTGGTGAATTTTGTAATGTGGGTCTATACTGACGAATGTTGTAATCTATGTCTATACTATAAATAAAAGGTGCATTACAAATGTGAATGCTATCAATTTTTGGTACTGGAGCGGATAATTTTGCTGTCATGCAACTCTCCTTGCACAACTGCTTATTGATCGAAGGTAATTTGATAATTGCTCTTTACATATGAAGTGGTACAATTTAGTAAATTAAATGGACCAGTGTGCGATATTACAAGTAAATATTAATGGATAAGATGTCAGATGTTTAATTAAATAAATAATATTTAGAAATTGAAAATCAAATAGCTAGAAAACATATCAGCCGAAAACTAATCCGACTATCAATTTTTGTTTTATTTCTACCAATAATTGTACCGTTGGCATGGTTACCTTCAGAAGCCGCTCAGGTGCTACTGGGGGGATATTAATTATTTTGTATTATTCCGAACGACAACTCTGGGATTAAATATGACACATACACACGCAGACACGCACACATGCATACATAGGCCTTTGTGTGTGCGTGAATCTAGACACAATTAACTGAATTATTCAAAATCTGGACACATTTTATTGAATTAAGCACAATCTGGACACATTTTATTGAATTAAGCACAACCTGGACACATTTAATCGCACTAAGAAAATTAAGTTACAATATTAAATTGGAACTTGTTTAGTTTTGTGATATATTTATGGCGCCATGTTGAGGGGGGGGGGGGGAGAACTTACCCACTCAATTTTATACACAATTCTCGATGGGTTTATTGATTTTACAAATGTTTGAACGTTCTCTGTTCTTGGAAAATGATTTAATGGATCATAATTTATAATCGTCAAATGCAGAACAATATTATCATTATTATTGTAATGTTTTAACTAAATTATAATGTTCAAAACCTACTTCCTAACTTCAACAACGTGTGACCACATGCAAGTGTAAATGTACCAGTTGACCAACATACCTTACATCTGGTTCTACCTAAATTAGGTCATTTACTTTGGTTGTTTCAATAGTCAAGGCCAGGGCCTTAAATGGACTGTAGAGCCGAAGGAAGAAGTTTCAATAGTCACAGAGAACATTCAATCTCGAAATGAAACCGGATGCCACGAATGCAGAGCTGGATTAACTATTAGGATAATAAGGCAATAGGGTGGCAATAGCCATAGGCCCTGGACAAACATCGGCCCTCAAGTCACAGTTTATGTCACATTTGGGGATATGTTTTGTCATTTTGTTAGCAATATTAAGCCTTCTTTGGTAACTAGCCTTAAATCCACAAGTAATCTTAATCCGGCCTTGCATGAATGCAGACATTTAGGTGCCAAATAATGTTTGAATGATAGATCTATTATTGATGAGACTAAACAAATCAGTCTAAGAATCAAAACTTAGCTTAAGAACGAGGGGAAAATCACAGAATCATTGTACCGGAACAGTCATAAAAAGGAGTGAAAGAAGGAAACAGGCAGAAAACCATGCTTAGTATAGACGCCAGTTTTAAAACTAAGTGATCTGGACTTTTTAAAGTAAAGTTATAGTCAGGGAGAAGTAAGGGGCTATCACATAATATATAATACACCCCCCATATATATATATATATATATATATATATATATATATATATATATTTATATATTAGAGTGCATGTTACAGAATTTTACATTTACGAAGTTAGTTTTTTTGGTAGATAAGGTAGTCTCACACACATGTGTTAAATAATGTTATATGGTAACGGGGGGGGGGATTAAAAAATTGACATTTTTGCGTTATATAATATGTGAAGGGCCCCTGTAACATACATTATCGTGTAATTAAAATGTCGAAACTTACATAATCATGTAATTAAAAAGTCGAAACTTTAGGCTGAAAAATAAATTTCTGTCAAATAACTTTTAAAATGTCCGTGAGGAAAAAAAAATATTTTTTTTTGCACCGTTAACATTTAAACAACAAAAAAATAAAATAAAAACAAAGATCGTTTTCCTTTGTGTGTGTGTGTGTGTATGTGTGAAATTTACACTATTAAGAAGCGACAAAAGGTATGACGTCATAATGGGCCAAAAGTATGACTTGGAATCAGAGTGGGTGTAAGGTGAAGTACACTGCACGTCAGAAAGCGCCTCATCCCTGGATATATCTTGTCCCTCTGGGGACATTTCATGTCTATTCATGGACGCTATGGTGGATGCCTTAACTGTTTCACTAGCTGGTCAATATGTTGTGAAAACATACGCAGAGAGGGAGGGTCCTCAATTACCTTTGTTTCATATAAGTTCTGAAGGGGTGAGTTGCGGACTGTGTGTAGGTTGCCAGCATGATACAGGGGGACCCAGTCGATGTTTGATTTCGTTAACAAATGAAAATAATTTCGAAGGGCCCACAAAGTTTTTACTGATCAAGGGGCCCGTAGGGTTCGTTGACATATTGGCCAAAACGCTACAGGTGTGTGTGTGTGTGTGTGTGTGTGTGTGTGTACATGACATTAAAAGAAGGAGTTTGCTATATTTTTATTACCTAATGTAACTTATAATAGAAAGTCTGAAATCTCGAAATCAGACAACGATTAATATTATGATTCATATCATTAGTTCATATATATCTATGTTATCAAATGGAACAACATTTTATTCTTCATTTAGTCTACTTGAGTGTTGTGTCGAATTTTATTGACATTCACAATTCTTTCAACTGCGAAAGTGAGTTGGTAAAAAAAATGTTTAGAATATTGGATGTAAATTACCTAATGTCTTCATCATATTAGACTTTTTATTGAAGCATCATCATATA
>JAGDYQ010000189.1:1873936-1888743 GCA_021962125.1 Bulinus truncatus
GTTCTGCTCCCTCACTTTCTATACCGAAAGCTCAGAGAAACATGGACTCAAGACGTTGAATACGTTTAGAAGTATTTCAAAGTGTTTAATTTGATTGGAAAGATTGTGGCTTTCATCAACTTAAGATTTCGAACTAATTAAATCTGTTGAGTAGTACCCTTTTAGGTGGGATCATATGTCATAAGCATCAAATGGAGATTTTCGCACAAACTAACAAATAGCGAGACTGTGAACCGGGAATTGTTAAACTGTCTAGTGGTCTACATTCAAAATACAAAACAAAACGCTGTCTTATGTTTTAATTGCAAGCTGTATGGTGATTCAAAATTAAAAGCAAGATCGTTTGAATGGATTAGCATGGATATCAAAAAGCTGAGAAGGGTCAGTAAAGTACAAAGTAGTCAGATGCACCTTTAATCCAAGACTTTGTAAAGATGAAAAACTACATGCAAATACACTTTACATTAAGACTACATATAGGGGTTTCGGTGAATGTATGGGGGGGAGGGGGTGAAGGGACGAAGGGTCCATGGAAGAGAAGATGTATACAAAGTAACATTAAAAACTATTGACGTGTGTGAGTTATTTTAGGAGATAGAATTTTCCGTTCCACCAATGTTGAACGTACTTGTGTAAAGTTAGTCTAATACAGTAATAGGCGTCTAGTAGGGCAATCCCCAAAGCAACACTATGTAATAGTAGGCCTATATAAAGTACCATAAATATGTTGTATGAAGTTGATTGTCGTTTAACTATGTACTTCTTTGTAAACCTACAAATACATTGTGTTAATTTGATAGACATTTACCAAAAGTACCACTGTCTACTATATAGGGGCTGTCCATTATTTATGTCAACAAATTCTTGGCGATTTTACTACTCTACCCCCCAAACTCCCAAAACGCAACTTTTTTCAAAAAAAGTTAATTTTTCGGGGGGGTAGGTGGCAGAAAAAAAATTATGAAAAAAATTTATTTAATATTTCCAAAAAAAAAAATTGGACGTTTGTTTGAAACACACTCATTAACATTTGTGCAAAGTTATTTTATGATATCTACAATATTTTAAAAATTGGTCTCTTTGACAATTTTTGAAAATATGTACTTAAATTACACTTTTTTACCCAAAAAAAGTCACAAAATACAATTTTAAATAATTTTTTTATATTTTTTTATTTCTTTGTTTACACTGGTATATTGGTATATGTGCCAAACGTATGGCTAAGTGTAGCTTAAAAAAATGGCTAGTGTAGCTTAAAAATGTTCTTAAAACAGCACTTTTTACCCAGAAAGTCCTTAAAAAAATGCCCCATACCACCTAATTTTAAATAATTTTTTTTTATATTTTTATTTTTTTTATTAATTAATTTCCACCTAAAAAAAAAAAAACCCAAAAACCTAGAGCCCCAGGACCACACCTTTATTTAAGTAATTATATTAAATTTAAAAAAGTAACATCGTTGACGTCAACTTTTCTTGACCTCCTCCCCTCCCCCTTGTCAATAATTGTCAAAAATTTTCTGACCCCCCCCTCCCCCCTATTTTGTTGACGTAATTAATGGACAGCCCAATAAACCTACGAGAGGATTTTGATATAAGTTTACCAAAGTCACTAAAACACCTATGAGTATGAGATTATTGTGTGAATGTTGATATAAGTTTACCACAGTACCACTAAAGAAACAATGAGCATGAGATTATTGTATGAATGGTGATACACATTGTCCTGTCTGTGTGTTTGTGTGTGTGTGTGTGGTCTGTGTGTGTGTGTTTATATGGGAGAGAACATAATCCAATTTAAAATTCTTACCAATCTAGTCAACTCTCACCATGTTACGGACACCTTGAGCTTCATGGGCCCGGAGCCATGCATCGACTGATTCAACTCTCTAATTAAGCCTGCTTGCACCACTTGCAGAATGAAGAGCTACGGCAACAAGTCAGAGCACTAGGTTTTGTGACATTTTTCTTGGACGAACTTATTGTGTGATTTCATACGATGGTCTTTCGGCAGCCAGTCATTCTTTACCCTTGTGGGCTTCTCTGAAAAGTTTGTCTTTTTGATTGCATCTTTATTATCTATCATACTTGAAAGCATGTGTATACTTGTCACGTCAGCATTGTTTGGGTGTATCTGCCATAAATGTCAGAACGGCGGGGTGTTTGTGTAGCTAATCTATGATAGTGTGTGTAAGAAAAGCCAAATGAGTCTGGTTTGAGTGTACATGACAACCAGCCAGAAAGACAAGGCCTTGGTGAACTGACAGAGAGGCTATTACATTTGCCTAAAAGGCAGGCTGCAAGTAATTATGAGAAAAGATGGGTGAGTTTACCTGCGACTCTATTTACCAAGAAAATTGTTGGTATGTCTACATATGCCAACTCTTTTTGCCATTGTTCAGGTGTTTTTTTTAAATCTTTTTTCACATTTTATGTTTTATTTTGTTTATGCTTAATGGTTCACATCTCTAAATTTTTAGTTGTTGTTGTTGTGGGGACTGTATTTTAAGATGCCCGTTTTTTCCCCCTGGTAGGATGCGATGTTTATTTCTCAAATCATAGTATGTAATAATAATGGAACGATTTCGTAATGCCCTCCATTCATCCCCACCATAATCAATAGCACAACGTACATGGAGGCACAACAGGAGACAGGCAGGTGACAGGAGACAGCCTGAAGATCAGACTGAAGCATGCAGATCCAGCTAAAAGATCCAGCAAAAAGATCCAGCTTAAACTTCAGGTTTTGTGGGGTCCTTCCAAAGTCATATCCCAGTCATAAGGCCCCCCCGCTCCTCCCCTCTGGAGAACAAAAAGACATTTCAATATTTCAACTACTTTAAAAGAAGCGAAACATTTTAGAGGTGATATAACTTTTTAAATAACATTGTTGTTAAGTTAAATTGATCTTTTATTCAATCTAAACCAATTATAATAAAAAAATAAATTAATAAAATATCTATACAATTTTTTCACAGTTCACTGCTTTATTAACTCATGTGTATACAACATTTTCACTGTATAATTAACAAGTTAAAAAAATTCCTTTATAAATATTTACAAAAAAAAAAAAAACCTGTATTATAAAAAAATATTTTGATTGTAAATTTTAATTAAGCAATGGAAAAATCATTAAAAATAAAATATTTTCTTTTAGATGAAAACTCAAATGGTGAAACAAAAAAAAAAAAAAAATTAATGTTTCCAAACATTATAGCACTTAGTGTACAAAGTGTAAAAAGTTTCCTCTATTGCAAGATATTCAGAGTGAATTAGGAAAATTTAAAATGTCTGTCAGGAAAAACATGCGACAAAAGAAACTGAATGAAGTTAAAGTACATTTAATCTTGTTAGTTTCTTTGAGATATTAAAAAGAAGTAAAACAGAATAGGAAAAAAAGAATAGTTACTTTATCCAAAAAAAATTTCTTTGTCAATAAATAAACCAAATGGAATTTTTTTTATAAATTAAAATTATAGTTAATGTTACATTCGTGACATCTATCTTATAATATTACCTTCAAAATTGAAAAAAAAATCGATCTTTCCAATTAAAAATAATTATCGTGTAGTTGTGTTGAACTGCATAAAGTAGGCAGCAGTTGGTGGATTTGTGTACACCTCTTTATTAAGAAAATCAACATGGGCTTTCTGTTCTTGTGCCAGGCGACGATTTTCATCTGCCAGCGCCTTTTGTAAATCTCTGTTTTTACGTTCTAGTTCTCTCTCAATCAAAAGTGCAGCCCTGGCATTAGCTGTGGCCTGTCTATCAAACTCACGTTTACGAAGTTCTTCTTCCTGGCGTAAACGCTGTATAAAAGCATACATTTCATTACACTTAATAAATCTAAGCAATGAAAAATGTAGATATTCATCATATTTTTATTGTTCTCTTAGTCCAAACGGGCCATATGGGCATGTAAAGGGATTGTGTGGTTAGCGCAACGCCCAGCCGTCTTTACTTCCCCAACTTAAGTCAGGTACCCATTTAAAGCTGGGTGGACTTGTGGGATGACTTTGAAACAAATGTCCCCTGGAAAAATTCCCATGGTCTTCACCGAGGATCAAACCCAGGACTCTCAGGTCAAGAGTCAAGTATCTACACCACTGTGCCATCCATCCCACCATGAAATTTTTAGAATATAAATATTAGTTACTGTCAGTTAGAGAGCCAATAGCTAAAAAACACAGACTACAAAATAAAGAAATATTTTTACTAAAGTCAAGTCCAAAATATATATTGACTTCTCTTCATGGGTAGATAACATATAAAAGAGAAATGAGAAAGGTAGAACTTTACAAAACACATGGCATAATGTAATGTCTTTAATCAATTCCCCTTGCTTGAATGTGATCAGCTAAAGGATGACAATATAAAAAAAAACATTTCAGATAAAATGTAGTAACTCTTTGAATTTCCTCTTGGTTAAGAGAAATTTAACTCAGGATATAACCTTTGGGATATGGGTATAAAATGTTTATTGATCTTTAAAGCATAAACAGGCATATATCTACTTTGTCCAATACGCTACCAAGCTTTACTAAATAAATTAGAGTTTGACAAACAATATTAGTGAGCGGGGTAAATGTGTCATCAAGAAGTAAATTCATAGAATTAATACTTACTAAGATTTCAATCTTCTGTATAATGATATTGTAAAATTCACCATTTATAATTTGAACAAATGTTAAATGATCATAAGAGCAATACTTCAAAAATCATTTTTTTATTTTTGTTTCATACAAAGACCTATTGACATTTTTTACATATGATTATGTGTATGTTATGATGGATAATGCTTACAGTCTTACTTACATTTCACTAAAAATATAAAGTTACAAGTTACTGTAAAAGAAAATAATAAGTTGCCAGTTTAATTCTTTTTAGCTTATATAAAGTGCTCCTGCGATGATTTACTTACCTCAGCTTCTGCCCTTTGCCGTTGCTTGTTCCTTTCTGATTTCTTCTAATTGCTGTGGAGACAGTGCCTTTCCATCTGTCTGGAATGACTCTGTGAGGACCAAAAGCATCTCCGAGCAACAGCAGGATTCTCTGTTAAAATAGCGACAAATACATGATTGGCAATCTCAGTCTTATTATCATCTTGATCCTGTTGCCTTTTCAGACGTTCTCTTTCTCTTGGTCCTCATTGTTCTTGTAATCAAAAAATCCACACAGTAATTAATGGATGAAATAGGAATTTGTAGAAAGAAAAAAAATGATATCTATAAAGTTGACCCATGTAAAATGCACATTAAGAAATTTGTAAAACATAATTATGTTACGGTACCATACATTTTATCATTAATTCTATGACTAGCTTTGTAATAATTTAATTTGTGAAAAGTTACTTTATTTTAAATGAAAGAGACTGAAAAAATAGTAATTTTTCACATTAACTTACTAATGTTTCATTATAGGCTGCTGTTGCCATACTTCTGATTGTCATTTTTCTACACCGTTCTTCAGTTTGTTGTAAAGTAATCCGCCCTTTCATCCAGTTCCCACTGCTTGAGCTCAGAAAGACGATCTGCTTGATCCTGGTTACGCATGGTTTGTTCTCTTTCTCTCATCTGGGATTCATGCCATTTGCGAGACTGCTCATTTTGTATCTTCTTACGAGCCTATTTTAGGAAAAGCAATAATGATAACAAACTCCATTTAAAGATCTTCAGTTAGTCCTTATTGTTGTAGTTTATGATAGTTTTATTGTATTATATCACATTATTTTAGATCTTGAAAAAAAATTCTATCATCAAAAAAATATACATTTAAAAAAAAATTCACTCAAGTATTTGTATAACAGTGATAAATACTTACTTTGCTGTTTAGATCTTCACCATCAAATTTCTGTAAACTGGCTGCCCCACATCGTGGATCATCATCATGGACCCTGGCAGGTTTGTCTTTTTTAAGCCCATCTGGATCATATAGATCCCATTCTCGATCTCTGGTTAGGGCTGTTGATGCAAGCTCTAAATTCATTTTAAAGCTTGGCTAAGAGCTCTAATATCTTGTTCTTGACGTTTTTCCAGCAAGATTGCTATTCTGTCATTCCTAAGCGCATCTGCCGCTGAAATTGTATCAATATAAAAAGAAATAATTTTTTTTAAAACGATTGATATTTCTATTAAATACAGACATGTGAAAGATTTGAAATATCTTAAAAATGGTAAATTATTAACAATAATATTTTAAATGCCAAAAAACTCATAAGGATTTTTTCTAAATAAAGATAGTATTATTATCATTTACCAAATGCTTCATGTCTTTTCCGTTCATACTCTTCCATCTGTTTCCTGTCAAATACTTGTTGTTCAATCGCTTGCTTATCAATCTGAAAATGTTATGTTTAAAGGGAATGCATTCAATTACTTGTGTCATTCAAAATAATTAATTAAACTTCTATATTCTGCAAACTTTTTAGCATGAGAGTAGGTATGTTGCATGAAATTGATATTATTATTGATTGATGAAAAAATAAGCTAATTTAATAAAAAAAAATTAGTTTCTTGGTCCAATCATATTTTTAATCTTTTTATACTTATAAAGTTATCTTCATCATTAAAAAAGTATCCTTTGAATAATTAGTTCCAAATGAGATGCATCTAATCAGAGTTAATCAGACATTTCTTAGATTGTGGATTATTATATATAGTAACTAAAAGTAATGAAAATATGCATATCAATATGAACAATTATTGAACATCTTGAATTTAAAAGCCCTCACAGTAAACTATTTGGTATTGACCTCTACAGCATTATAATAGAAAGTAAAAAAATAAAAGTACTGAAAAGTAGAGTGTGCTGTCATCTTTCAGAAATGTGTGAAAAGCAAAAATGATATACTATATATCAATATATGCTTATTATAATCTGATAGACCATGCCAAATGAGTAAATGAGGATTAAAAAATAATTACTTATGATTTTTGGCCCAAAGAGTTAAGTTAATAGGATAAGTGTATGCCAATGTTCATGATAATACTAAATTTTCTTCTTTAAATATTAAGTCAAGAAAGAAATTATTAAATTACACATAACAAATTATCATTATTTTTTTTAAAGAAATCTCAACACTACAAGAGGACAAATAAACTAAGCCATCCACTTTTTTATTCTTAAGAAAACTTAAAAGCTGTGTCACGTAATGTATTTAAATTTTCTAATTTACAAAATATGTTATTTTTATCAGCATTATTTTTATTATAAACAATGTCCATCACTTACACCAATCTGCCTGACTTTGGCATTAAATATTCGTGTCTTTCTTTCCTCCTCCATGGCGCGACGGCGTTCTATTGCAGCCGCCTGTTTATAATCAACAGGTAAATCCAGCTTATACATTTTGGTTTGTTTAAATAATAATTTCTGCTATTAAAAATGACAATTTCACTACAGAGAATGAGAAATGTAAGCCGGACTAGGGCTTGGGAAGCGGTTGTCAAGTTTACACTGTGGTCGTCATGCAGTGCACTCAATAAATTGACTAGTTATTATTGGCTATTAACATTCAAGATGTTTCGAATTTTTTTTTACTATTTATATTTCTTACTTATACAGTTATATTTACAAAAAAGCATCACTATGTGCATATATGCAAATATTTATAATTTCAAAGGCACGTTATTGTAATATTGTTATTTTTTTTTCAAAGTACAGTTTCCGCGGAACTAGCACTTCTATTCATACAAAAATATGCCACAAATGATAGCGTATAATATAATACAGTTAAAAGCGTTTTTTCCTGCTATTAATTTCAGATACATATTTTTCAACCTATGAATGGTTGGCTATAGTCTCTAGATAAAAACATATGGTCCTGGCCTATAAAAGAGTATTTATATAAATTTACAATAAAATTACTGTGACTTACATTTACATGAATATGAGCGGCTGAGAAATTCATATTTATTGAAACACAGAACCGTTCTTTTGGACAAAGGCATGCCTAGGGTGGAGGTCCAAATTCGAAAGTCCCCCGGGCCCCATCTTGAGGGGCCCCCAAAATTTTTACATTAAATATTAAGTACATTATCTCATGTCATGGTGTTGAATGTCAAAATGTAGGGACCACCAAAGAGGCCAAGCCCCGGGCCTCCAAATCCCTAGGTTCGGCACTGCTTTTGGATAAGTAATATACCTTACATACATGATGTTCAAGAGCCCCTTTTAGGTACACCTATTACTCGGGTCACATGTAGGGGCAATCCGAACCCTTGACAGGGTCCCAGGCTAAAATGATTAATGATTGGTGGTAAAAGAAAATCTTTTAGAGTCAGTCAGGGTGCCTATAGCACTACGAACGGCCATAGGGTGACTGCTACTGACTGAACACATTTTCCAAGTGAGTGTTCATCATTTTGTTTCACATTTTTTAGGCTACTTATGCCCGTCACTTCTATCAGAGGAATAACAAAAACAGTTCTCTATCCTGGGCCAGGAATCCTTTCCATCTGATTCCGGCTTAACACCAACATGGTGATGGTCGGTTTCAAGGTCATACCTCCAGGTGTTTCTTGGATGGTCTCTCTTTTTCCTAGAGATTCCACTCAACACCTGACTGGCAATTTTTTGAAGCTCGAAACCATTTGATACTTCTGTACATTGAACAATACCTCTCAGTCTCATATTTGGGAAAACTTCTATTTTAAGTCAGAACCAATTTTTATAATATCATATTTATCATTGTCAATACTTTATAGAAGACTTCTGGGCTAATTGGAAGGAATACCTTTTTTGTCTTGGCTACAAAACTTAAATACATTTCGTCTTCAACTATGGTTTTGAAAGAGGCAAATGTCAAGTTATAGACACAGGTAACCTGTTAGGCTTATAATTTTTTAATACATTATTCCTTAACCACCATACATTTGTATTAGGCCTACTAATAAGTATTATTAGTTCAATTTGAGTCTTAGAAATATATTGAAGTTTTAAATCTTTTCAGCTTCAAACATGGATCTCACAGATTCTAAAACTGGTAATCAAGAAATGTAACATACATAAATGACTGAAGTGTCTGAATACCCTATCAGCAGTGGATTATGTAACCTATATGCAACTTTTAGATGAATAAATTAAATATACACAGTACACTGAAGGAGTCTGTTCTTTCAAAAAGAATGGATTTTTCATTGATTTTTAATGGTATTGTATTAAACAAAAATTTTCAAAATCTTGATAAACAAACTAGTGTACCTTTATAGAGATAGATAAAACCAGTATAAAACATGTAGAAAATATTTAAACTTTTTTTAAATCTGTGGATCAATATAGGTTAGAACTTAATTCCCTTAATAAAAAAAGATGTACTTGGTCAAGAAGTTAAAATCACTAAATGTTCAATATAACAGTACATTATCCCTAAATAAACTTAAACAGCATGAATCAAAATAAAAACATGTTTCTAGAAACCTCCAGAAATTAATCTTTATTACTATTAGAGGCTTTGAAAGATGAAATTCATCTGAAAAATCTTTTTCAATATCTACCATTTAAAAATGGAAGGGGGGAAAATGTTGATTAATTAAAGGGTACATTCATAACTCATTTACAGGGTTCATGATACAACTAACTAAAAATACATTTTGCAAGCTACACTTTTTTAGATGAACTCTTGCACTGGTAAAATGCATTTACTATAATTTATTTGTTTGCTTTCCATAAAATATTTAGAATAGAAATGAAATGTATGCATTTTATGTTACTGTTACTAATTAAACTTTTGGAAAAATACTTATTTAATAGGGGATTTTTTTCCAAATGCAAAGTATTCTTTGTTGATTTTTTACCTACTTTGATTAATCCATCCAGGATGCTTTATTAATTTAGAGCTCTATATATTACATTTAATTTTTTGAAAATGACAAATTTCTTGTTTTTGTCTACTAGTGTTGTTTTCGTTGACGAAAACTAAGACTAAAACCTTAGTTGACGAAAATGTTGACTTTCGTCAACGAGAACTAAAACTAAAACTAAAATAGCAGCAAGACTAAAACTAGACGAAAACGAAATAAAAACTAAACTAAAATATATTTGCTTTCGTTCACGAAAACTAAAACCTTCGTAACGAAAATGTGACTTTAAGCAACGAGAACTAAAACTAAAATTATAAGAAGACTAAAACTAGACGAAAACTGAAATTATACAAAGAAATAAAAACGAAACTAAAATATACCTGACTAAAACAACACTATTCTACCCTACTCTTTTCTAGCCTTCAGTTTTTGTAAATAGCAAGGCACTTTCTGTATAATTGGTATTCTTTTGGTGCTTAATAACATGATATATTATAACGTAAGATTTGTTGAATTCAACTATCTCGGTAAATTGAATCCAAATATGGTTACTGGACTTACCAGTCTTCTTAACACTAACTGCCTAGATTTGAAATGATTTAATTTACTAGTCTACAGGGTCTTCGACAAAAGAAATAATTTTCTTTCAAACAAACCATTCTCCAAGCAAGGCATAGGTTGGGTTTCCTTTTCCTTGCAGTTTTATATTTAGCTCGTTTAGTTTCTTAGTGATATCCACCATGACATTTAACTTTTGCAGCCATTTTTCTTCTTCCGATTCAGGATGGACAATGCCTTTTCCATTTAGAATTTTTTTATTTTACTCAAGCAAGAAGCAAAACATTTCAAAATTTTATACCTGGAAAGCCATCACACATTGTGGACATCGAAAGAGTCGCAATGTGACATCGAAAGAGCCGCATGCGGCTCGCAAGCCACAGATTGCTGACCCCTGCTCTAAACTACTAATAGGGACGGTTTTTAAGGTGCCCTTTTTCTTCTCCCCCCCTTTTTCTACTTTCCCCCAACTTCTATTTTCACCACCCGAACCCCCCCCCTTATCCATTTCTTTAGATTTTAATTTCAAACTTTTCCCTGCATTTTTAACCCTATGATGGCTTATAGATTTTAAGTGTATTCAGTATTTTAAGAGAAGTTTAAACAACTTAGATAATAATTACAGCAGGCTGCATGTTGATATAATCTCTTTAAGTGTTTTAGATAATTTTTAGTGAATTTTTTCAATCTGTAATATTTAGTGATTTTGCCACCCTTGAAAAGTCCTGATGAGCACTCTTTAAAAAAAAAAAAGTAATTTGTTACTATTAATTTAGAGCAATAAAAATAAATTGAGTACAGTCTATCAGGGTTATTATGTGAATGTGATATAAGTTGAAGCATGCATGTGCTGTAGTTTGTCAGATAATGGCATCCAAAAATTATACTCTAAACAGTTTTTTTTTTTAATATTAAGAAACCACTTTTTACAAGCTCATAACCTTTTTTTAAATATATACTGATACATTTAGTATCCACCATAGACAAAAATTGTCGCATTGCATTCATACCAAGTGCAATGTACCACATCCTCCTCCCAGTCACATCTTATCCTTCAGCCCCAACCCCAGCCATTCCCTAAGGTGTTAAGAAATAATTGAATGGTTCCTAATGGGGTATTGTGAATTTGAAATCAACAAATCTATAAGAAATTTAAGATTATTAAAATTTGCAGTTATAGGCTTTATTGATGAAACATGCATTAATGTCAATATAGCTGAAATAAACATTTTTATGACAAATTAAATATATCACAAAATAAAATTAACAATATATGATTTTCATGAACATCCGAGCACTAGTTATAAGTACAGGTAATAGGGTATTTCACCTGAAGGGAAAATACACTTTAAGAGAAGTAATAATTAATCTTTTTTAGTTATTTCCCTTAGGCTCTCAAGGAAAAAAAAAAAAGGCTAAAAGGGATGGCAACAAGTAATTTGACCATGAAATCAACATTACTGAAAATAAATTTTTTTTTTGTTTAACATATTTTCTGCATGATATATCACTTTAGATGTGTTTTTGTCATATACTATAATTAAAACATGAATATTTACATCAACAACCAAGTCAGTTGTTGTCTTCTCTCATCATTTGCTCTATCAGTTTCTTTCTTTCTTCAGCTTGTCTCATTCTCATCAAAACTAAGTTCTCATAGTCATTTGCTGAAGATCCATTTTTGGCTGAAGATTCAGATGAAAATCCAAATGTTTTACTTAAACTATTACTGCCTATGTTATCACCATTACTGTCACCACAACTATCTTTTCTTGGAAACAAATTTTCACATGGCTTACCAGACAACCAAATAACAGTAAATGGATTATTCTGGTGTCCGATTTCAGATAGTATATCAGATGATACTTTGTCAAACTCTACTATCGCACTACCACTTCGTTTATCAGAAACAAAAAGAGCACTGATTTCACCATAACAATTCAAAATACTTTGCAAATTTTCAGCATTATATCCTCCATTACTTTTATCTCCTTTCTGTACCTTCCATTTGAGCTTAATGCGCGGTGGTGAATCTGTTGGTCTCTTGTCAGCTACACTGTCTTCAGGGCAATTAGTTTTCTGTAACTCTTTTTTTAAATGCTGCTGTTCTTTTTCCAGTAAGCTGTTGAAAAAAATGCTTTGTGTAAAAATAAAAAAAAATCTTAAAAACCTTTTCAATTTAATTCCAAAATCAAATATGTACAATACAGACAAAATGTGATGTGTTTCTTACTGTACATCAACTGTTCACTCCACAAATGTTTTCCATCCATTATGGAGTCAGCATAATTATAAAAAACTTCAAATTTGCATAAAAAAGGCTTTGATACTTATATATAAAATGTTATTATAGTGAACTCATGTCTATCTGATTTTGAAAACAAAAACTGAGAGAAGGGAAAGTAATGTGAATGCACATGCATATGAATCTTCTCTTGACTTGGTATTAAAAATGAAATAAATAACCTTATAAAATTAATTTCTGTGGTTTAAAAAAAACATTTTAATTCTAAATAATGAAATATTTCTATTAAATTTATAATTTCTTTACAACATATTGCATATTTCATTGGTAAAATGACATTAATCATAATTAATGTTTCATATTAAAAATCTCAGCACTCCTGATAACAAATTACAATCTATGTTTTTAATATTATGTACTAATATCAGTTTTTAAAGTCAATCTGATTAAAATGATTTATGAATTAGCAAAAACTGTTCATAAAAATCCTCAATCATGATATTATTTCTTTTTGATTAGATGTAGCAGTAAATGGATAGATATACAGACAGGATCTATTATACCTGAAATTTCAAAATATAATTTTTCATGAAAATCCAAGCCCTCTCCTATTTACTAGTTATCATAGTGGGAGGGAGGAGGGTGGTGGAGAGGTGTAGATAATGGCCTGAGAATTTGAGGGGTCGTGGGGGGTGAGAGGTAAGAGGAATTTGGAATTTTAATGGGTGTAAAGAGTTTTAAAGTAGTGGGAAAATGGGTTTATGTTGTAAAGTGGGGGAAGTAGGGGGTAGAATAATTTACCACTAAAAATCCTTTAAAAGGTGGGGGTTAAAAGAAAAAGTGGATTTTACACTTCATCTGCCCCGATGGCCCATTAGGGTTAAGGGAACTTTACTTTACTTTACTAGTTATCATAAGATAAAAATAGTCCATAGGTGTAAAATAATGCTCTTTTAATTTCCATTATTTACAAAAGTGTATAATTATTATAATTGATGAAGATTTAATTAAGTTGTTATGATATGAAAATGACCATTTTTTATGGAAGGGCAAGGTTGCTGATTGTTTATATTGTAAAATTATTTGACAACTACAAACTTTAATAGTATGATCTATATACCAAGTATTGTAAATTAAATATTTCTAATGAAACATATTTCTTAAATGTAACTTTTATAGACAAAAATTTGCCAACATGGTGGGACTGGTTTTTACCTGTTATTAAATAATGGGATAATTATACAAATAACCCAGATATTCACATAGATGTAAAGTTGACATTCATGCTGCGATTAGGTGTGTGCGATCTTTCACTAGAATTAAAATCAATAGTCACTGAAAAATTGTTATTAAGTTTTTCTTAAGTCGAAAAAACATTAGCAATCTATTATTCAGTTTCTAATATGGAACCTCTAGGGGTAGGGAGCAAAGAGTTGAAGGTGTAGCTAGATGTTGATTGTTGTCTATTGTTAATATAATAATCTAAGAAACATAAGAATAAAGATTATTTATGGTAGCAAGATATTATTGATACTAACAAAATAAAGCTTGAACAATTAGGTAAATGAGTTTGAGACAATAAATGGACTTAGGGTTGGGTAAGAATTATTGGCTAGCACATCCAGGGGGTAATCTCGTATTATAGCATAATCAATTATTACGAAATTATAAATAACAAAAATTGATATATGACAGAACTAATTTATACTATTGATTATAATAAACACATTTAAAAAGAAAAAAAGCATAAATATTAGTAATAAGTTGCATTTATTTACAAAAGAATGCATCTCTATATTCTATATTAAAAAAAACTACCATATTTTTTCCCGACCTAAATTGTTTACTGTTGCCAACTTAAAAATTCCTTTTTTTAGACAATAAGTAACTAATATTTACAAATGTAAAATAGGAAAAAAGCGTGTTTAATGAGAAACCAATAATTTGTCTTAAAAGGTCATCATAAATAATATCTAAACAATTTAACTAGTAGAGTAATGAGCTAACTTAAATTACTTGGGTCTATATTATTAATATAGATGCATTTTAAAATGTGCTAAGAAAACCAATGCCCTGATTCAGGAAGGCATCATACATATAAAGTTATCCACTGGACATATAGAGGGATAGGGGTTCTTAATGCCTGCCTTTGCCCTCTTGATATTTTCAGCTCTGATATTGGGCCCCAAAAAATTTTCGGATTTT
>JAGDYQ010000189.1:1889243-1902269 GCA_021962125.1 Bulinus truncatus
TGTCCCCGTTTTGTCTGTCTGTCTGTCATCACCCTAGATCTCAACAACCATAAGTCCTAGACCCATGATGTATATATCATTTTGTAGGTCTTGGCCTGCCATGTGTGCAGCAAAAGTTCATTTCGAGATCTGACCTCTGAGGGCCGTAAAAGGGGGCTTAGTACCGTTTTTTACTATATAAGCTATATTAATAAAGGAGCGCCTATATCTCAGCCAACTATAAGTCCTAGACCCATGATGTATATATCATTTTGTAGGTCTTGGCCTGCCATGTGTACATCAAAAGTTCATTTCGCGATAGGACCTCTGAGGGCCGGGCTTCAGGGCTCCTAAGGGGCTTATATATTATATATACACCTTGTACGTTCAATAACCCGCCTTCATTTGGTGCGAAATACTGCAGCACGTAGTTTCACCAAGATTTATTAAGAAACTCATCAAATGAAATAGTAAGCTTGTGTTCTGAGTTTAATTGAAAGTATCAGAGCTATGCAACAATTGACGGAGTTTTCGGACGATTAAATGACTATAATTTCGGAATGTTTTCAATTATGAGTCCTATTTCAGTAACCACAAACCACTTGTAGTTAGATTTAAGAGACAATAATTTTTTTTCAAATATAAAGAAACGTCTTTATAATTTTTTTTTACAGATATATGCATTACACAATTGAATTTATAAACATTTCCAAAATTTACAAATATTTACTGAAAGCTAACAAACGTACTGATACATAACACGAAAATGCGCTAACACGTCCTGTGTCCAGAATGGAACAGGCTTAATTGCTTGTTTTTTTAATTAGTTTATATTTTAACTTATTTTAAACATTATATTTAGATGATCCTTAAGCTTACAATATGCTTCACATTAATATTATTATTAGCTCTGTAAATGATTCAGTTAATTTTTAGTGAATTTTCCAAATCGTCATATTTAGTGATTGTCTTCCTTGACAAATCTAACTAAAAGCAATGTTTAAAACAAAAAAAGTAATTTGTTACTATTAATTTAGAGCAGTGAAAAAAATTGAGAGCTGTCTATGGATTATTATGTGTAAGTTTTAAAAGTTTGAAGCATGCAAAAGCTGTCGTTTTTCAGATAATGGCATTCGAAAATGAGACTTTTGAAGGTTTTTAAAAAATGCGACTATTTACAAGATCATAATGTTTTAATTTTTTAAGATATAGTAATAAATTTAGTATCCACATTCTTAGAACAATGATATCTTTTCAATAAAACACAAACATGTGATGGGAAATCAGTTAGAAAAAACGGTTTGAACTACCTAATAAGATCCAAGGAAACCAAAATGGCTACTAATTACATTTTAGGTTAACCACTGCACTGACCATTCATAGAAGAAATAATTGAATACTTAAGTGATATTTTAAAAATTTTTTTTAATGAATTCAGTTATGTTTTTTTCATTACCTGACTGATTAGTTGAATATAATCTCCCTCTTGGAAGCCCAATTCTCCCTCATTCTCAGCAATAAAGTCATACAAAGCTTTAGCCATTGGTTTTTTTTTGGCATCAGGAACTGAAATATATAAAATAAACGATTCAGTAACTATGGAATATCACTAAATAATATGCTCTTCAAAAACTTACAGTTTGAAAATAGAGAACAGTGAATGAAAACACAATCTCTTTTGGTTAGTTCGTATAAAAACAGTGAGATTAAGAAAACATTTTTTTTAAACAGTTCTTATCACTTGTAGTGAGTAAGAAGATATTTGATTACAGGCTTTTGAGTGCATTGCTGCTAGCAACAATTATTCTTACTTCAATACATTTTAGAATGAACATTCAGATTCTGCAACAAATTAACAACAAACTACTCAAAACTACCACTCATAAAATTTCTACCAGAATGCATAGTATATTAGCCCTATATACATGAACAGATGTAGTTATATACAGTAGGGAGCGACCGATATGCCTTTTTACCGATAGTCCGATATTTTTCCCCAGCATTTTTACCGATACAGATACCGATATTTTTTAATCAACAACAATGCCAAACAGGTGTTTTTCTCGTGCTACAACTAATGATGTATGTCAACCCATGCTTACCCCTTCCCTGTAATGTTTCGTAACTTTTCGCCCACACGTAAGTCTTGTTCCCCCCCCCCCCAACTTCCCATCCCAAAAAAAAAATACACACAGAAGTTCACTAATTGTATCATTCAAGGTCATACATTAGAATTAAAAAAATTCCAATCCTATTGTTTCAAGGTCATATCGCTGATGCAATATTTGTGGACATGACAATTTCTCTGTACGGGTTTTTTTTTTTCCTTTTTTTTTTAAATCTTGTCTGATCTGGTTATAGAATTGGGTTATTTATGGATTTTTTTTCTGCAACTCTGTTGTGAAAAAAAAAACAACAATGTATCGGCAGTCAAAAAACGGCCGGTCCGATAGTTAACCCATAGTGCCAATATCGGTTTGACAATCGGTCGCTCCCTACAAAAATCGGTCGACCCGATATTAACCGATAGGGCCAATATTGGTCCGATACCGATACCGATCCGATTATCAGTCGCTCCCTAATATACAGTGTATATGTATATATTTTGCTTTAGGTGCTAATTTAACTGAAGGACAATAATATGTATTTGCAGTATAATAAATTAATTTCAAATTAAGCTGGAAGGATTTATAACCTTCAAACATATTTATTAATTTAAAGTTTGTGTTAAAAGTAACTTGTTTTAATTGTTGATAAGTTACAACAGCTTAATTTACTGTAATCATATCACTGTAATCAACATAACTAAACGTCATGATTGAGAATTTAATGTTAATTTTAATTTAATTACACCTTATCTTACATATTTGTTTTCATAATAATAAAAAAAATTGTTTGTGATATAACAAAATGAGGAAATTTGATGCCTAATAAAAAGTATATTTATATTGCAATTACACATAATAACAAATACATGTACATATGAAGTTACAAAAACTAAATGCTCAACACTTATATCGAAAGTATCCTCATACATTTTTTTGTTTGTCACAAATTTAATATTTTTCATATGATTGACCTCACAGATAATGGATAAGTAGGTTGAGAAATAAATATAATAAAAATAGGAAACAGAAAATTTAGAAGACAAACATTAATTAAGAAGCCCAGGTGATTAAAGTTTTACCACACATGCATTCAGGAACAAAAATAAGCCTGAATAAAAAGCCTTATTAAAAGAAGGGATTTATATTAACAAATGTTTACAATACAGTGAAATGGGCACAGAAAACAAGTCTTAATTAAGTCTTATTTCTCTATGCAAATTACTGTTAATAATATTTTAACCCCTTGACACAATATATAAATTTATACCTAAATTAGAACTATTGCAAGTATGTTAACATCAAAAAAGTCATTGAATAGATAAACTTGTATACATAGCAGATATACTCGAGCATATAAATTAATTAAATACAATAATACAAAAGGAAAAAATTGTGTTGTGCTGACGAGTTAAAATGCTCAAACAGACTATTGAATAACATGTGACATGCTTTTACTACAGAAGTACGACTATTATTGTTTCACTATTAATACAATGCAATATGGTTGGATCTCCACCCCCTTTAAAAGTAACGCTGTAATATCAACAGAAGCATCGTTTCTGAAAAATGTATAAAATAAAGATTGAAATTTTAAAAAGTTTGATTAGTTTCGGATTTCCATCAGAGATGAATTTAAACATATTTCTAAATCAACTATCAAAAATATGCTTCGATCAAGTTTAAAAGACAATGATGCAGAAATTTGGATGATAAGCTTAATGTGCAAAGGTTGGACTTTTAAAAAAAATAAGCACAAAATCCATTCTACATTAGAAATACATTAGTAAAGCTCATTGTTGTTGAGTTTTAACTTTAAATAGAATATTCTACATGTATTTTGTTTCAAAATAAAATCTCTTAATCTAAATGAGGGAAGGGATAATGACATATTAAATAAAGAAAAAATTATTTTAAATATAATCACCTCCCCATTTTAACATTGTATAAAAAAATCAGAACCACTGTCCTTTTAATCGTATAAAATAAACCCTAATTTTCATAAGTGTGACGCCAATTTTTTTTTAAAAGAACTGTGCAGTGTGGAAACAGGACTCAAAGCACTGCTTTAGATCAGGCCTTAAAAAAAGAGACCCATTTTCTTTAGGTAATTTAAACAAATATAGTAATTTATTAACTTAAATTCAATACAGACTACAATTACCAGGAATCTAACCGAGGTGTTAAAAAGCTGTTTTAATATTTTTAAGAAAGTTGAATGGGAAAAAGGAAGCAAAAACAAATAACAAAAGCAGCAAAAGGAAATAGGCTCTACTTTTCAATGAAATTTATTGAAAAATGCAAAAAGACATGCAGGAAAATCACAAAACTGGACTAATTTATATTAATTGGTTGGTGATCACAAAACATAGAAAGACTATGCTAATTGTTTTATTTAAATTTTAAAAAAAAATATAAGGACGCTAAAATAAAGTTGTCAAATGAGTGAAACAAGCAATTAACTGATTTACAAATTAAAGAATCCTTTAATTTATTTTCACAATTCGTTAAAAACAACAGTCTACATTTAAGCAAGGAGGTAGCTTTTTATTTTTGATACATATGTATTTTGGTTTCCCTCTTACCAGCATAAGATCCAAATGGATCCTGATCATCATATGGATCAAAGCCTAAAACAAGTATAGTATATATATATATTTCATTACTTCGATTGTTAATATTCACATAGCATATAAGTACACACAAGTTCATATTCATTCAGAAAGAAATGTTTTTAACATTTAAATACAATTAACTTTTTACATGTAAGTTGATAATTCAACATTACAGACAAAGGACAAGAAGGCAGTGAAACATTTGTCATTCTAATAATTCCTTTTTACTTAATATCTTCCACTTTAATATGCACCGTATTGGAATTTTAATAGGTTTGTTTAAAAATAAATTTCCAAACTCTAGCTTATGCAGAGTAAAAAAGTAGTACTTATATAGTGCCTTACAATATTTATAACTACAAAATTAAATAATTCTATTAATTTCTCAAAGAAGATTATAATTATTTAAAAACTTTATGACTATTATGAAGATTACATTTTCAAATTATTAAAACATTTGTTTATACATTATAAACATTCATTGGTGTAATATCATAGATTGAAAAGATAATTTGTTATATAATGCACAAAGTAAAACAAAAGCCTAAATAGTTTTGTTTTAGTGAAAAAGCATTAAACAAGTGCATAAATATATATTTTTAAATACTTATGATGTTCAATAATATTTATAAACATTAAAAAACTTGTAAGTATCATAGAATATTTCTAAAAAATACTTTGGAAAAATTAATGCAAGAATAATGAGCAGCATATTAATTATAATTAAACATGTCAAAAATATGAATTTGCTTATATAAGAAATATGGTAAAAGCGTTTTAAAATAAAAGTAAGCACTAATGAAAAAAATCCTACCAGACTGGTGGTAAGATGGAGCTTGAATACTGTTGAAAGTGTAGCTGCCTGATTTTTCTCCACTGTTTAGGCTTTCACTTGGGCCATCATATGAATTTGGAGATTCACTACGATTGTAAGATGTCATCCGTTTTGGTATGTGCTCTGTTTTAGGGCGAGAAGCAGCATCATTTCGTCTAGATTGAGATAATAAATAAAATTTGTTTATAAAAAGCTTTATTGATACCTCAAAGTAATTTAATTAAAAGAAAAGAAAAATATGAAGCTCTTGTAATACAAAATTTAAAACATTTATTGCCGTCAGCTAAAGAGTGAAATAAAGCTTAAAGAGTTACATCGTCTGGAAAATTATTTTTTTTTACTCCATGGTATATTGCAAAAAGTAATTAGTTAAAAACCTTTCTAATTATGTGCAAATCATTAGAAAATGGGGTGAGCTGAGAAAGGCCTCCCAAAAGCTAGTGCGATGGAGAGCTATTGCAACAGCCCTTTGGTCAGCAGAGTTCAAGGAATTAAGCAAGTAATTTAAGCATAAGCAATTATGTGCACAAAAATTAATGTATCAACAAATGATATACAATATTTACATCCATGCGACACTACCATCAATTTATAAATGCTTTTATTCTTCCAGGCTTATATATTTGACTGATTACCTTCCTAACTTTATAAAAAAAAAAATTACAAGTAGTCTACCAATGATATTAATATCCATATATATTTAGATCTAAAACAGGGATGGGCAACTGTGGTCTTAATGACCACCTGCTGACGTTAAAAAATAAATGCAGCCTTAATATATGAAAAAAAAAAGAAATAATGTGTGGCCTCTAAACCAACTGCAAAGTATAAAATGTATAAAATAGATAGCCTTTACATATGATAAATAAATGCGGCTCAAAATTTTATTCCGTTATGCAAGGAATGTATGCATTTATGGATTTCATGGAATATATTTAAGACAGTTGTTTTCGAAAAGAACAGATGATTGCAGCCTTTGATAAATTTGATGTATTTTAACTGGCCTTGGAAAGATGGAAGGTTGCCCAATGCTGATCTAAAGCATTAGGATTCCTGAACATTTTACGATTTTTTAAATCACATTCTAGAATATGAAGACATAATTGAGATCTTAGTACCAGGTGAAAGTCCCTGGTCATGAATGCATTTGTATTTATGAATTAAAGGTCTATTTGCTGCAGAGCAACTTTTTTGTGCATACTTTTATTGTCTCTGTTGTGTAAGAGACTCGATAAAAATGAATCCCAATGGGAAGTCCATTCCAGATCACAGTTCCCAATGATGGAAAATAATAGATCTTAATCTAACAACTAAATCTGGGTAAAAAAATTATACTTGATCTTCGTGTACAGCTTATCCTAAATTCATTTTCACATTATCAACACCTGACAGCATTCTCTAAGTTTTACTGGTTTTTCCCCACCTCATAAACAGCGCTGTCTCTTAATTTATTTTAGTTAGTTTCCTGATTTTTCGCAGAAACATGGAAGTGATTACATGATGTACAAAAGATGTTCAAGAGAATTCGGGGTTTAGTATAAAAAAAATTAATGCACTGTTTGTTCATGAAGAGGAGAAGTGGGGACCACTGAAATATTAATGGAAAATAAATTATTTACTTTTGCTCAAGATTATCCATCAAAGACTGAAGGGTATTTAATGCTTGTCTGTGATAATCAACTTCAGCTTCAATGAAAGCTTGCAACTGACTAATGTACTCCACCTGAAAAATTAAATGAATCTAGTTTTTATTCACGTGGCTTGCCAATTAGCTTAAGGATTAAGTGGACATAAAATAATTAAGAGGTGCTATATTTTTTGAAAAAAAGGAACTATGAGGTGGTTTGGTTTAGAGCTCATCTGCATGCTATGTAGGTCGAAGAGGGCTAATACAGGGTCAGATGAAAAAAATCCTGACACATGAATTTTTTGTATTTATTAATGAAATATATAATATAAATACTACATTTAAAAACATAAGGACATGGCAGCTTACAAAAAAAATTCCTTTTAATTCACTAAGATTTTTGCAGTTAAATTCAAATTCTTTTTGCCATCCTAGTGATAGTATGTAACCCTGATCTAATAATAAAATAGTTCCCCTGTTCTGATATAATATAAACCTGTTCTGATTGTGAAATAAAACTTCTAGTATTTTTATTGACATATGACCCTGTACTTACTTATGAAATATAACCCTGTTATAGCCATTGCGCCACGACTATGGTGGGGATAAAAAAAGGACTTTTCAAAAACTATCCCCAGTTTTGGTTTTTAGGATTAAGAGCTCAAACCTCATCCTAACAGAGACTTTAATCAATACTTTTAAAAGAATCCAGACATTCAAACAATTAGTTCTATTTTTAAAAAACACTATTACAAATATGAGAATGCACTTACCTCTATTTTCTAAGACATTATGCATTGCATTCTCCAGCTAAATTTTTGGATTCTTCAAATTTATCTTCGGCAACTCTTAACTCTTCCTCTGTTACATTAAGAACCTATTGTAAAATAAACACTTTTAAATGCATACAATTATGCAATCGAAATTCATAACAAGTAGTATATTTATAACCACTTGGCAAATGTCAGTACTCTTTGCATACCAATGCCATGGACCACAAACAAACTCACTAATCCCATTGGAGTCCTTTATAAAAAAATACCTAAAATAAGTTTTAAAATATAAAGTCAAATTAAAATCAATGTCTACATATGTTTGATATTAATGGAACATCTCTTCTTTGTCATCTTCAATGTAGTCATAGCCCAGGTTAAAATAGCTAGATATTTAAAAAAAAATAGACAGAGGTGAGTTTAAAGAGGTGTGTAAGTGTGCAGAAGGCATTCACCTTGGGCCCCAAGTTCTAGAGGGCTCTGCGAAACCCTATTTTTACACCTGCGACTTTGTATTATCCAAATCACTGACTTAATAAAAAAGGCCAAATATTTTCTACTGTGGCCAGGGCTCCAAGTGATCTTAATCCACTTCTGAATATTAGAGGGTATATTCTTAAAAATGAGCTAACACCAATACAACAAAAATGACGGTAGATAAAATAATCCCAGATAAAATTTGACCACTCAACAAATAAGAATATTCTATTCATAAGCAAAAGCAGTTGAAATTAATATTAATTTCTCAAAAAAACATCAATATTTTTAAAAATGTATAAAACAAGAAAACTGAGTTATTTGTCAATATATCTATTTATTCTAGCATACAAAACCATATCTATTTACATTCATTATAAAAGATTTCTTTTTACCCAATTCAGTTTCTTTTGTTATAATGCCCAAATGGTAAAATCAATGACTGATGTCTATGTAATCTATATAAATTAAGCTTTATTATTTAATAGTAATATTAGTGTTTGTATTTAGAAATTCTTTTTGCATTTGAGTTTTTAAAATGAAATAGATCAGTAGTCATAACAGTATTATGTTTTCTATTTATAAAATATGTAAGTGAGGAGACTATTTAACAGAGATGTTCCAAGTAATCACCATGCAAGTACAAGAATGAGTAAAGTATACCCAAGGTGCAAGGATGAGTACAAGTACAAAGAAAGTTTTATTTAATTGCAAGTAAGACTATGAGTACAAAGTACAACAATGTGCACCGAGAACAAGTACTAACACTCCAAAACTGTACTCAAGTAGTAATTGTGTACAGGTACTCCATCTCTGCTATTTAACATACAAGTTTAATGGAAGTACAGTGCAATATGGGTCCACTGCATCATATCGGGGTTAACTATACAAAGAAGTGAACACATGTGCAAGTGATCTAAATTATATATATATCATATTTTTTTTTTACATTCAATAATAATTTCTAAATATTAGAAAAAACACAATATAAAAATTCACATGGGATCATATATAAGTATATTTATTTAATAACTAACACCAGTTTTAAATCAACCATATAGCTGTTTTCTGACCACTTGTTAGCACGATAAAAATAATTGGATAAAAATAATTAACTACCAAGCTCTTAGAGTCTACTTATATAAACAATTATAATAGCTTGGGTTTTTTTCACTTGACCTAATTACCTATAAACTTTCAGCTTTAACACAAGTAAATAAATAAGTTCACATTTTATGCAATAATATACAAAAGACTAGAAAGTAAAAAATGAATGGTGTTTAGAACATGCAGCTGTACAAATGTTACAGTTTTTTTTAGTGTTTCTAACATGCCATATGGAAAGAGCGGATACATGGTTTCCATGAAGCCGTATACCATAAAATAAGGGAAAATAGATGGAAAAAAAGAACATATTTAATTATAGCGTAAATAGCAAATATAATTTTGAATATTTGTTTATTTTTTCGTAATTTTGTCAACAGGTTAAATAAATATATGTATTAATATTTCCAACTCAATTGAATTTTTTATTCAATTTGAGCCAAGTATATATCTTTTTTTTAAACATTAAAGCCAATGCTATCCACTAGTCAAACATTCCATGCACCTATATCATGAGCTCATTTTATCACACACAAGTCCATTATTCCTTTTTTTTTTTTTGCAAATTAAGGAATCTATAGATGTGTAACATTGCAGAATAGCCTTTGTCCTCAATTATAAAAAGTACTAAACCAATAAATGTTAAATTATAAATAAGAGAAAAGGAATTGTAAGAAACAGAGTATCTCTAAAAGTTAACCAAACACCAGGAGAAGAAAAAATACAAGAGAACATCTTTCTGTTGAAAAGATTAAATGATTTTTAATTGAAAATGTTGGTGCAATAAGAGGGTCACCTCATCTCTCCTGGATATCATACAAGCAAATAATACTTATATTTTAAGCAAAGCACTTGTTTTTAACATGAATGTGTACATGCAGTTTTAAAAATATTGAATACTGAACAACAGTCTAAAACATAAACACAATTGGTGAAATAAAAAAAAAAATATTGACAAAGAACTTAAATAATGTAAAGGATAATTAGACACAACAAGCTTCATACTACCTCCGGCAGCTAGAAATAAAGATGCACGAAAAAGAAAATAGACAAATTAATATATACAAAAATAGGAGAACGCCCACTGACACAATGAGCCTAAAAATAAATGTAACCATCTAGACTGACAAAAACACAATAACATTTTTTTAAACACATACTTACATTATATGTTAGCATTTATTTGTGCATAATTTCATAAGATAAGTAGAATTTAGAAATGTTTTAGATATGTCATAAAAAGAGCAACTTAATATATATAAATTTTCCCAAACTGAACTAGAAAAACTTTGGGTAGTTGATGAAATTGTCATGTTTTTTGTAAGAGTAAAAAAGCACTCCTTTATGTCTGCAAAAGCTAATATGTAACTCTCAATGAAATTTTAATAAAGTCATTTAATAACTGTGAAAGTAAAAACACTAATTTTTGAATAAATATTTTTAAACTTATTTGTCTAAAAATTTCAGTAAAGTTTTAATTAGAAAATTTAGTCAAAGATGACCTTACCTCCTAGAGTTGAAGGAAACAGGACATGAAAATAACACAATGTAACAAAGTAGTAATTAATATAAAAGCCTTCTTTAAAAAAAAAAGAATAAACTACACAATATTAATTTAGCACATGCTGCTTTCCAAGGCCAACCTTTAAAAAAGCAGCCATTTAAAAATGTAATATTAATTCACAAAGTATTAAAATTTCAAATCATTTTAATATAGAGTTAATATTCGGGTGTGTCAATCTAACAATAGTTAAACAATCTGCCAGTTTTATAATCTTATATGATATATTTATTAGTCTTGTCATTTCTGTTAAGCTTTATCAACTAGTTTCTACATTTTAGAAAAAAATGTTTGAGTTAAAAGAAAAAAAAGTTAAAAATAGACTTTTGGAATGGGAAAAAATACAAATTGAATGTATAAAAAAAAAAAATCTAAAAAAAAACTGACAAGTAATCAACAATTACTTTAGCTGCCAATCATTTCTAACATTAATAGCAAAAAAAAAAAAAACAGTTGAGGAGAAAAAAGGTATTTAATTAGAAATTAAAATATAAGTACACCAGTTTAATAATCATGCCATTACAGTTAAGATCAAATTAACTTTGCAAAATCTGAGATAATCAAAATAATAGAAGAAAGTAACAGTAACTAAACAATTAAAAAGTTTTTCTTTTTTATCTAGATACAAACATATCACACAAAGATACATTTAAGAAGGAAACAAAATTATATTTTTTTAAAAGTGTGGTGTACATAAAGCTATGCCAATAATGAAAATTCATACTGAAAAAACATCATATATACCTTTTTCTTTTTTTCTCCTTTTGCAATCAAAGTCTAATCTTCTTCCAGATAACTTTTTGCGATGGTGCTAAAATATGAATTTAAAAATTAATACATAATACATCTATTAATTACGAATTAAATTTAGAAATCAACTATTTAGAATCAAGAATTTATAAATAAAATTTAATACTGAAAATAAATAAACAAATTAATTTTATGAGCCAATTTTTAAAAAAAAATTATACTTGCACCAATTTATTAATATTTAACTGAAAACTTTTGAGATTAATTAATTTCAGTTAAGGAAAAAAAACATTGTGATTACTTTTAACCCTATTTTATTTGCAAAGATTTCTCAATTTTCACAACAAGAAAGTATTATACAATATATAAAACAAAAGCAATAATAGTGCCGAAAAACTCTCTGTGAATTTGCGTATCTTTTGTATATACAAACCAAGAGCTAACTCTGTTTAACAGGATTTCATTGCACTATATTTACTTTTTTTGCTTTCTTAGACTGATGCAATTCATTAACACTACTTACCATTTAAAACTGTTATTTTTTTTATAACATGATAATTTTATTAAAATGAAAATGAATATTGAAAATGGGTCACAAATGTGACATTTCAGTCTGGACTTTTTTTTCTGCTTTTTCTGTCCAATTGGGTGGAGTCATTTTTTCTTTTTAAAACCCATCGAAGTGTGCAGAAGTGAATTAACTTTAGCATAGATATCAATGTGTAATCAATCATCATTTTATGATCAATATTCTTATATATTTGGTGGAAATAAGTAGGCAAAATATCATCTCTTAACAGATCGGCCAATTTTTTAGGTAATTGTGTAAATTATATAAAAAATATTTCCTTAGAAAAATTTGGCTGTACTGTAAGAAAAGCCTATAAATTCTTATTTGAGTTATAGAAAGGTTGACTACCAGTAAATTTTGTGCTCTCTAGTACTCAAACAAACTGGAGCTACCAGTATTTATACGCTTGATTGGCTGGGGAAAACTATTAAAACTGTTTAAAGTATTCATTTAATTGTTTAAACTTTCATTAGTTTATTTGATTTAATGATATTATATGTTTATTTCAAACATTATAAACCATCTTGTCAGTCAAATCAATTAGTTCTCAATGTTTACTGTCTCCTAGAATATGATGAACTTGCATACATATATACATTTAGCTTGGGACTTGTATTAAGAATCTTAAT
>JAGDYQ010000189.1:1902769-1943408 GCA_021962125.1 Bulinus truncatus
TTTGCTTTAGGTGCTAATTTAACTAAAGGACAACAATATGTATTTGCAGTATTATAAATTAATTTCAAATTGAGCTGGAAGGATTTATAACCTTCAAACATATTTATTAATTTAAAGTTTCTGTTAAAAGTAACTTGTTTTAATTGTTGATAAGTTACAACAGCTTAATTTACTGTAATCATATCACTGTAATCAACATAACTAAATGTCATGATTGAGAATTTAATGTTAATTTTAAGTTAATTACACCTTATCTTACATATTTGTTTTAATAATAATAAAAAAAATTGTTTGTGATATAACAAAATGTGAAAATTTGATGCCTAATAAAAAGTATATTTATATTGCAATTACACATAATAACAAATACATGTACATATGAAGTTACAAAAACTAAATGCTCAACACTTATATCGAAAGTATCCTCATACATTTTTTTGCTTGTCACAAATTTAATATTTTTCATATGATTGACCTCACAGATAATGGATAAGTAGGTTGAGAAATAAATATAATAAAAATAGGAAACAGAAAATTTAAAAGACAAACATTAATTAAGAAGCCCAGGTGATTAAAGTTTTACCACACATGCATTCAGGAACAAAAATAAGCCTGAATAAAAAGCCTTATTAAAAGAAGGGATTTATATTAACAAATGTTTACAATACAGTGAAATGGGCACAGAAAACAAGTCTTAATTAAGTCTTATTTCTCTATGCAAATTACTGTTAATAATATTTTAACCCCTTGACACAATTTATAAATTTATACCTAAATTAGAACAATTGCAAGTATGTTAACATCAAAAAAATCATTGAATAGATAAACTTGTATACATAGCAGATATACTCGAGCATATAAATTAATTAAATATAACAATACAAAAGGAAAAAATTGTGTTGTGCTGACGAGTTAAAATGCTCAAACAGACTATTGAATAACATGTGACATGCTTTTACTACAGAAGTACGACTATTATTGTTTCACTATTAATACAATGCAATATGGTTGGATCTCCACCCCCTTTAAAAGTAACGCTGTAATATCAACAGAAGCATCGTTTCTGAAAAATGTATAAAATAAAGAAATGACAGAGCTCGTGAGATTGAAATTTTTAAAAGTTTGATAAGTTTCGGATTTCCATCAGAGATGAATTTAAACATATTTCTAAATCAACTATCAAAAATATGCTTCGATCAAGTTTAAAAGACAGTGATGCAGAAATTTGGATGATAAGCTTAATGTGCAAAGGTTGGACTTTTAAAAAAATAAGCACAAAATCCATTCTACATTAGAAATACATTAGTAAAGCTCATTGTTGTTGAGTTTTAACTTTAAATAGAATATTCTACATGTATTTTGTTTCAAAATAAAATCTCTTAATCTAAATGAGGGAAGGGATAATGACATATTAAATAAAGAAAAAATTATTTTAAATATAATCACCTCCCCATTTTAACATTGTATAAAAAAAATCAGAACCACTGTCCTTTTAATTGTATAAAATAAACCCTAATTTTCATAAGTGTGACGCCAATTTTTTTTAAAAAGAACTGTGCAGTGTGGAAACAGGTCTCAAAGGACTGCTTTAGATCAGGCCTTAAAAAAAGAGACCCATTTTCTTTAGGTAATTTAAACAAATATAGTAATTTATTAACTTGAATTCAATACAGACTACAATTACTAGGAATCTAACCGAGGTGTTAAAAAGCTGTTTTAATATTTTTAAGAAAGTTGAATGGGAAAAAGGAAGCAAAAACAAATAACAAAAGCAGCAAAAGGAAAAAGGCTCTACTTTTCAATAAAAATTATTGAAAAATGCAAAAAGACATGCATGAAAATCACAAAACTGGACTAATTTATATTAATTGGTTGGTGATCACAAAACATAGAAAGACTATGCTAATTGTTTTATTTAAATTTAAAAAGAAAATATAAGGACGCTAAAATAAGTTGACAAATGAGTGAAACAAGCAATTAACTGATTTACAAATTAAAGAATCCTTTAATTCATTTTCACAATTCGATAAAAACAACAGTCTACATTTAAGCAAGGAGGTAGCTTTTTATTTTTGATACATATGTATTTTGGTTTCCCTCTTACCAGCATAAGATCCAAATGGATCCTGATCATCATATGGATCAAAGCCTAAAACAAGTATAGTATATATATAAATATATATATTTCATTACTTCGATTGTTAATATTCACATAGCATATAAGTTCATATTCATTCAGAAAGAAATGTTTTTAACATTTAAATACAATTAACTTTTTACATGTAAGTTGATAATTCAACATTACAGACAAAGGACAAGAAGGCAGTGAAACATTTGTCATTCTAATAATTCCTTTTTACTTCCACTTTAATATGCACCGTATTGGAATTTTAATAGGTTTGTTTAAAAATAAACTTCCAAACTCTAGCTTATGCAGAGTAAAAAAGTAGTACTTATATAGTGCCTTACAATATTTATAACTACAAAATTAAATAATTCTATTAATTTCTCAAAGAAGATTATAATTAATTAAAAACTTTATGACTATTATAAAGTTTACATTTTCAAAGACTCTTAATTATTAAAACATTTGTTTATACATTATAAACATTCATAGGTGTAATATCGTAGATTGAAAAGATAATTTGTTATGTAATGCACAAAGTAAAACAAAAGCCTAAATAGTTTTGTTTTAGTGAAAAAGCATTAAACAAGTACATAAATATATATTTTTAAATACTTATGATGTTCAATAATATTTATAAACAAACTTATAAGTATCATGGAATAGTTCTAAAAAATACTTTGGAAAAATTAATGCAAGAATAATGAGCAGCATATTAATTATAATTAAGCATGTCAAAAACAGAATTTGCTTATATAAGAAATATGGTAAAAGCGTTTTAAAATAAAAGTAAGCACTAATGAAAAAAATCCTACCAGACTGGTGGTAAGATGGAGCTTGAATACTGTTGAAAGTGTAGCTGCCTGATTTTTCACCACTGTTTAGGCTTTCACTTGGGCCATCATATGAATTTGGAGATTCACTACGATTGTAAGATGTCATCCGTTTTGGTATGTGCTCTGTTTTAGGGCGAGAAGCAGCATCATTTCGTCTAGATTGAGATAATAAATAAAATTTGTTTATAAAAAGCTTTATTGATACCTCAAAGTAATTTAATTAAAAGAAAAGGAAAATATGCAGTTCTTGTAATACAAAATTTAAAACATTTATTGCCGTCAGCTAAAGAGTGAAATAAAGCTTAAAGAGTTGCATCGTCTGGAAAATTATTTTTTTTTACTCCATGGTATATTGCAAAAAGTAATCAGTTAAAAACCTTTCTAATTATGTGCAAATCATTAGAAAATGGGGTGAGCTGAGAAAGGCCTCCCAAAAGCTAGTGCGATGGAGAGCTATTGCAACAGCCCTTTGGTCAGCAGAGTTCAAGGAATTAAGCAAGTAATTTAAGCATAAGCAATTATGTGCAAAAAAATTAATGTATCAACAAATGATATACAATATTTACGTCCATGCGACACTACCATCAATTTATAAATGCTTTTATTCTCCCAGGCTTATATATTTGACTGATTACCTTCCTAACTTTATAAAAAAAAAAGTTAAAGTAGTCTACCAATGATATTAATATCCATATATATTTAGATCTAAAACAGGGATGGGCAACTGTAATCTTAATGACCACCTGCTGACGTTAAAAAATAAATGCAGCCTTAATATATGAAAAAAAAAGAAATAATGTGTGGCCTCTAAACCAACTGCAAAGTATAAAATGTATAAAATAGATAGCCTTTACATATGATAAATAAATGCGGCTCAAAATTTTATTCCGTTATGCAAGGAATGTATGCATTTATGGATTTCATGGAATATGTTTAAGACAGTTGTTTTCAAAAAGAACAGATGATTGCAGTATTTGATGTATTTTAACTGGCCTTGGACAGATGGAAGGTTGCCCAATGCTGATCTAAAGCATTAGGATTCCTGAGCATTTTACGATTTTTTAAATCACATTCCAGAATATGAAGACATAATTGAGATCTAAGTACCAGGTGAAAGTCCCTGGTCATGAATGCATGTGTATTTATGAATTAAAGGTCTATTTGCTGCAGAACAACTTTTTGTGCATACTTTTATTGTCCTTGTTGAGTAAGAGACTCGATAAAAATGAATCCCAATGGGAAGTCCATTCCAGATCACAGCTCCCAATGATGGAAAATAATAGATCTAAATCTAACAACTAAATCTGGGTAAAAAAATTATACTTGATCTTAGTGTGTGTACTGCTTATCCTAAATTCATTTTCACATTATCAACACCTGACAGCATTTTACTGGTTTTTCCCCACCTCATAAACAACGCTGTCTCTTAATTTATTTTAGTTAGTTTCCTGATTTTTCGCAGAAACATGGAAGTGATTACATGATTTATAAAAGATGTTCAAGAGAATTTGGGGTTTAGTATAAAAAAAAATTAATGCACTGTTTGTTCATGAAGAGGAGAATTGGGGGACCACTAAATATTAATGGAAAATAAATTATTTACTTTTGCTCAAGATTATCCATCAAAGACTGAAGGGTATTTAATGCTTGTCTGTGATAATCAACTTCAGCTTCAATGAAAGCTTGCAACTGACTAATGTACTCCACCTGAAAAATTAAATGAATCTAGTTTTTATTCACGTGGCTTGCCAATTAGCTTAAGAATTAAGTGGACATAAAATAATTAAGAGGTGCTATATTTTTTTTTAAAAAAGGAACTATGAGGTGGTTTGGTTTAGAGCTCATCTGCATGCTATGTAGGTCAAAGAGGGCTAATACAGGGTCAGATGAAAAAAATCCTGACACATGAATTTTTTGTATTTATTAATGAAATATATAATATAAATACTACATTTAAAAACATAAGGACATGGCAGCTTACAAAAAAAATTCCTTTTAATTCACTAAGATTTTTGCAGTTAAATTCAAATTCTTTTTGCCATCCTAGTGATAGTATGTAACCCTGATCTAATAATAAAATAGTTCCCCTGTTCTGATATAATATAAACCTATTCTGATTGTGAAATAAAACTTTGTATTTTTATTGACATATGACCCTGTACTTATTATGAAATATAACCCTGTTATAGCCATTGCACACGACTATGGTTGGGATAAAAAAAAAGGACTTTTCAAAAACTATCCCAGTTTTGGTTTTTAGGATTAAGAGCTAAACCTCATCCTAACAGAGACTTTAATAATACTTTTAAAAGAATCCAGACATTCAAACAATTAGTTCTATTTTTAAAAACACTATTACAAATATGAGAATGCACTTACCTCATTTTCTAAGACATTATGCATTGCATTCTCAGCTAAATTTTTGGATTCTTCAAATTTATCTTCGGCAACTCTTAACTCTTCCTCTGTTACATTAGAACCTATTGTAAAATAAACACTTTTAAATGCATACAATTATGCAATCGAAATTATAACAAGTAGTATATTTATAACCACTTGCAAATGTCGTTACTCTTTGCATACCAATGCCATGGACCACAAACAACCACTAATCCCATTGAGTCCTTTATCAAAAAAAAATACCTTAAATATTTTTAAAATATAAAGTCAAATTAAAGTCAATGTCTACATATGTTTGATATTAATGGAACATCTCTTCTTTGTCATCTTCAATGTAGTCATAGCCCAGGTTAAAATAGCTAGGATATTTAAAAAAAAAAAAAAAAATAGAGGTGAGTTTAAAGAGGTGTGTAAGTGTGCAGAAGGCATTCACCTTGGGCCCCAAGTTCTAGAGGGCTCTGCGAAACCCTATTTTTACACCTGCGACTTTGTATTATCCAAATCACTGACTTTATAAAAAGGCCAAATGTTTTCTACTGTGCCCAGGGCTCCAAGTGATCTTAATCCACTTCTGAATATTAGAGGGTATATTCTTAAAAATGAGCTAACACCAATACAACAAAAATGACGGTAGATAAAATAATCCCAGATAAAATTTGACCACTCAACTAATAAGAATATTCTATTCATAAGCGTAAGCAGTTGAAATTAATATTAATTTCCCAAAAAACATCAATATTTTTAAAAATGTATAAAACAAGAAAACTGAGTTATTTGTCAATATATCTATTTATTCTAGCATACAAAACCATATCTATATACATTCATTGTAAAAGATTTCTTTTTACCCAATTCAGTTTCTTTTGTTATAATGCCCAAATGGTAAAATCAATGGCTGATGTCTATGTAATCTATATAAATTAAGCTTTATTATTTAATAGTAATATTAGTGTTTGTATTTAGAAATTCCTTTTGCATTTGAGTTTTTTAAATGAAATAGATCAGTAGTCATAACAGTATTATGTTTTCTATTTATAAAATATGTAAGTGAGGAGACTATTTAACAGAGATGTTCCAAGTAATCACCATGCAAGTACAAGAATGAGTAAAACATACCCAAGGTGCAAGGATGAGTACAAGTACAAAAGTTTTATTTAATTGCAAGTAAGACTATGAGTACAAAGTACACAATGTGCAAGTACGAGAACAAGTACTAACACTCCAAAACTGTACTCAAGTAGTAATTGTGTACAGGTACTCCATCTCTGCTATTTAACATACAAGTTTAATGGAAGTACAGTGCAATATGGGTCCACTGCATCATATCGAAGCACTATACAAAGAAGTGAACACATGTGCAAGTGATCTAAATTATATATATAGTCATACTTTTTTTTACATTCAATAATAATTCTAAATATTAGAAAAAACACAATATAAAAATTCACATGGGATCATATAAAGTATATTTATTTAATAACTAACACCAGTTTTAAATCAACCATATAGTTGCTTTCTGACCACTTGTTAGCACGATAAAAATAATTGGATAAAAATAATTAACTACCAAGCTCTTAGAGTCTACTTATAGAAACAATGGTAATAGCTTAAGCCACTTGACCTAATTACTTATAAACTGTCAGCTTTTTACACAAGTAACAAATAAGTTCACATTTTATGCAATAATATACAAGAGACTAGAAAGTAAAAAATGAATGGTGTTTAGAACATGCAGCTGTACAAATGTTACAGTTTTTTTTAGTGTTTCTGTACATGCCATATGGAAAGAGCGGTGGATACATGGTTTCCATAGAAGCCGTATACCATAAAATAAGGGAAAATAGATGGAAAAAAAGAACATATTTAATTATAGCGTAAATAGCAAATATAATTTGAATATTTGTTTATTTTTTTTCGTAATTTTGTCAACAGGGTTAAATAAATATATGTATTAATATTTCCAGCTCAATTGAATTTTATTCACCGAGCCAAGTATGTATCTTTTTTTTAAACATTAAAGCCAATGCTATCCACTGGTCAAACATTCCATGCACCTATATCATGAGCTCATTTTATCGCACACAAGTCCGTTATTCATTTTTTTTTTTGCAAATTAAGGAATCTATAGATGTGTAACATTGCAGAATAGCCTTTGTCCTCAATTATAAAAAGCACTAAACCAATAAATGTTAAATTATAAATAAGAGAAAAGGAATTGTAAGAAACAGAGTATCTCTCTAAGTTAACCAAACACCAGGAGAAGAAAAAAATACAAGAGAACATCTTTCTGTTAAAAAGATTAAATGATTTTTAATTGGAAATGTTATGCAATAAGAGGATCACTCCATCTCTCCTGATATCATACAAGCAAATAATACTTATATTTTAAGCAAAGCACTTGTTTTTAACATGAATGTGTACATGCAATTTTAAAAATATGGAATACTGAACAACAGTCTAAAACATAAACACAATTGGTGAAATAAAAAAAAAAATATTGACAAAGAACTTAAATAATGTAAAGGATAATTAGACACAACAAGCTTCATACTACCTCCGGCAGCTAGAAATAAAGATGCACGAAAAAGAAAATAGACAAATTAATATATACAAAAATAGGAGAACGCCCACTGATACAATGAGCCTAAAAATAAATGTAACCATCTAGACTGACAAAAACACAATAACATTTTTTTAAACACATACTTACATTATATGTTAGTATTTATTTGTGCATAATTTCATAAGATAAGTAGAATTTAGAAATGTTTTAGATATGCCATAAAAGAGCAACTTAATATACATAAATTTTCCCAAACTGAACTAGAAAAACTTTGGTAGTTGATGAAATTGTCATGTTTTTGTAAGAGTAAAAAAAAGAATTCTTTATGTCTGCAAAAGCTTACATGTAACTCAATGAAATTTTAATAAGTCATTTAATAACTGTGAAAGTAAAAACACTAATTTTGAAATAAACATTTTTAAACTTATTTATCTAAAAATTTCAGTAAAGTTTTAATTAGAAAATTTAGTCAAAGATGACCTTACCTCCTAGAGTTGAAGGAAACAGGATATGAAAATAAGAGCAATAAGTAAATAAAAGTAGTAATTAACATAAAAGCCTTCTATAAAAAAAAAAAAAAAGAATAAACTACACAATATTAATTTAGCACATCCTGCTTTCCAAGGCCAACCTTTAAAAAGCAGCCATTTAAAAAATGTAATATTAATTCACAAAGTATTAAAACTTCAAATCATTTTAATATAGAGTTAATATTCGAAGTGTAACAATCTAACAATAGTTAAACAATCTGGTAGTTTTATAATCTTATATGATATATTTATTAGTCTTGTCATTTCTATTACTTTATCAACTAGTTTCTACATTTTAGAAAAAAATGTTTGAGTTAAAAGAAAAAAAAGTTAAAAATAGACTTTTGGAATGGGAAAAATACAAATTGAATGTATTAAAAAAAAATCTAAAAAAAAACTGACAAGTAATCAACAATTACTTTAGCTGCCAATCATTTCTAACATTAATAGCAAAAAAAAAAAAAAACAGTTGAGGAGAAAAAAGGTATTTAATTAGAAATTAAAATATAAGTACACCAGTTTAATAATCATGCCATTACAGTTAAGATCAAATTAACTTAGCAAAATCTGAGATAATCAAAACAATAGTAGAAAGTAACAGTAACTAAACAATTAAAAAGTTTTTCTTTTTTATCTAGATACAAACATACCACACAAAGATACATTTAAGAAGGAAACAAAATTATATTTTTTTAAAAGTGTGGTGTACATAAAGCTATGCCAATAATGAAAATTCATACTGAAAAAACATCATATATACCTTTTTCTTTTTTTCTCCTTTTGCAATCAAAGTCTAATCTTCTACCAGATAACTTTTTGCGATGGTGCTAAAATATGAATTTAAAAATTAATACATAATATATCTATTAATTACGAATTAAATTTAGAAATCAACTATTTAGAATCAAGAATTTATAAATAAAATTTAATACTGAAAATGAATAAACAAATTTATTTTATGAGCGAATTTTAAAAAAAAAATTATGCTTGCACCAATTTATTAATATTTAACTGAAAACTTTTGAGATTAATTAATTTCAGTTAAGGAAAAAAAACACTGTGATTACTTTTAACCCTATTTTATTTGCAAAGATTTCTCAATTTTCACAACAAGAAAGTATTATACAATATATAAAACAAAAGCAATAATAGTGCTGAAAAACTCTCTGTGAATTTGCGTATCTTTTGTATATACAAACCAAGAGCTAACTCTGTTTAACAGGATTTCATTGCACTATATTTACTTTTTTTGCTTTCTTAGACTGATGCAATTCATTAACACTACTTACCATTTAAAACTGTTATTTTTTTTATAACATGATAATTTTATTAAAATGAAAATGAATATTGAAATAGGTCACAATGTGACATTTTAGTCTGGACTTTTTTTCTGCTTTTTCTGTCCAATTGGGTGGAGTCATTTTTTCTTTAAAACCCATCGGGTTGTGCAGAAGTGAATTAACTTTACATAGATATCAATGTGCAATCAATCATTTTTATGATCAATATTCTTATATATTTTGTTGAAATTAAAGAAGCAAAATATCATCTCTTAATAGATCGGTCAATTTTTTAGGTAATTGTGTAAATTATATAAAAAATATTTCCTTAGAAAATTTGGCGCTGTATGTGTAAGAAAAGCCTATAAATTCTTTCAAAGTTATAGAAAGGCGACTGCCAGTAAATTTTGTGCCTCTAGTACTCATACAAAATGGAGCTACCAGCATTTATATGCTTGATTGGTTAGTAAAAACTATTAAAATTGTTTAAAGTATTCATTTAATTGTTTTAAACCATTAGTTTATTTGATTTAATGATATTATATGTTTATTTCAAACATTATAAACCATCTTGTCAGTCAAATCAATTAGTTCTCAATGTTTACATTGTCTCTAGAATATGATGAACTTGCATACATATATACATTTAGCTTCTGGACTTGTATTAAGAATCTTAATTTTATTTCTAAAACGTGGTAGACTGATTTATACAAAATGTACACTTTTATAATCAGGAAACCTTACATTATGGAATGACACAGTATTTTTATGATATTATAGGAAACAAATTTTTGTTGGGTTTTTTAAAATTTAGTACATGCATAGTGAAAATGCAAATTCTGAAAATTAAAAAATTCAACAAATAATATGTTTTTAAAAACCTATGTAATTCCACAAATATACTTCTTTTGATAGTAAACTAAAGTTTTATCAATCTGATGAGGATTTTGAGAATTTCATGCTACAGTGATGCTAATTACCAAAAAATGACTTAATTTATTTAATTATTGAATGTATAAAAATATTTTTTTTTAACATTTTTGTACCTACTGTACCCCTTAAATGGGGTTTTATTTCATTTAAATAACATTAGCTGTCTAGAAATGTAAGCTTAATAAGCCCTATTATGTATTCATATAAAAAGTCTTCTTCGTATGTCTTTTTATATTGCATAAATAAGTTTATTGAGTGGGATGGATGACCAGATGGTGTAGATACTGTCGACCTGAGAGTCTTGGGTTCAAACCTCGAAGAGAATGGAACTTTGGTGCAAAGTCCTTCCATAAGTTCACCCTACTTTAAATGGGTACCTCACATGTTGGGGAAGTAAAGGTGACTGGGTGTTGTGCTAATCACACAATCCCTTTAAATGCTGTGGTTACATAAAGATGAATTCTACACTTCATCTAAGGCTTTGGGAACTTTACCTATAGGTGTATTATTTTGTTACAGCTTGCAATTGAGTACTGAATAATTTAACTGACGTAACACATCACTATCACTATTAAATATGAAACATCATGTGCTATTTCATGCTCATCGTAATTTTTATTTTTGGAGTAATGCAAAGCATTTTAAAAATTATCTTGATTTGTATAATTGTAATTTTGTTTCATTTCTCTCTCAAATAGTTTTTTATTACATTTTCTAAAAAACAATTATTTTTATCACTAACTTTTGCTTCTAATGCACCGTCACACTATTATAAGTTTCCCCAAATGTTAAACAATATATTTTTTTACATTTAAAAATGTGCAAGAACTTCATTTTTCTTAACCCTATGATGGCTTTATAGGTTACACATACATTTAGTATTTTTAAAGAGGCTTAGAGGATTTACATAATGATTGATATCATTAATATCATTATTATCTCCTTACAAGGTTCAATTAGGTTATTTTGTAAATGTTATGCAAATTTGAAGCATATGAATGCTGTAGTTGTACAGATAATGCCATCTTAATGAGATTTTTGAAGGTTTTTAAAAAAAATAAAAGAAATATGACTTTTTATAAGTTCACTACATTTTATTTTTTAAGATATACTAATAAATTTAGTTTCCATATTCTTAGAGCGACACGTTCTTTATAACAAAACAGTTTGATGAGAAATAAATTGGAAAAATCAGTTTGGACTAACTAATGCAATGCCACTGCTTATCATCAGCATTATTTTAAAATCACAATCTGAACCGCTATAAAAATTATTTTCTAAAGAAAGGTTTATTTTGAAGGAGCCAGCTAAGAAAGCTTTTGAAGAGGATAAGTTTGTGTTTTTCTTCGTACAAAATCAGAGAGAATTAATTTTTATCCCTGATTGATTTTAACAATACGGTACAAAGAAAAAATTACTTTTTAATATTTTTTAACTAATTTTTCAGGTGTAAACAACAAAAGAAAAAATTACAGTCATTGCTTACATTAACTTCCTTAAGATCTTTATTCTGAAGCTGATTGAGAGGCTCTAAAAAGTTTTGCTTCACATTGTCTTCAAGATTGTACTTTATTTCAGCCAAATGTTTAAATGATTCACCAGCCTCTATAAGACATCCACCTAAAAAAAATGCCTTTAATAATATCAACCAACTAAATTTTAGGAACAACATTACCAAAACAAGTATTAACATTTTTTAATAAGCTTTAAAAATATAAAAGAAGTAAATATTCAAAAATAAGATTTAATCAAACAAAGTTATAAAAAAAAAGTTAGCTTAACTTGCTAGCTCAGAAACACAAATATATTAATTTATTTTTATGATTCAGTTCACAAAACAATTATTATTTTAAAACTTATAACGAATAGTTTTTAATAATTTTTTCTCACTAAGTTTTCTAGTAGGTCTGTTAACTATTAAACATTGCTTGTCTCTTTATTTTTATTGATTAAAGGGCTTTAAGAATTACCATTTTTTTTGTCATGTACCCTCCACGTAAACAGTTTTTGTGGCCTTAATGAAAATTATTGTAGTAATTTAATGCATGTATTTTGCTATTTTAAATTTTATTTTAATACATTTTTAATATATTTTTTCCTATATGAATAATTTTTTTAAATTATGTGTGTTGCGTTGGATTTTAGCTTTTTTTTTTATAAACTGATATTGTAAAAATGTTTAAAAAACCACTAATCAATGAATCAATATCTTTATATATTAATGGAAACGTCTTAAGAACATTTCTTCAACTGAAAATTTACAATAAAATTAAAACATTAAATTTCATACCCAGTTATCAGAATAATATCTTACCAAACATAGAATCTTCTCCCAAATCAGTTCCATGTTTGATCATGTAATCTCCAAGTGTACCTTCAGGTTGTGGATATAATATTTTCTGCTCTTGCCCACGGAGTTTTGAAATGGCATTTCTTGTAGTCATCTTAGCCCTTGATGCTGAAATTAGGAAATACTTTAGACTAATACAGAGCTTAAAATAGTAATAAATGTAACTTTAATTGAATTATTGAAGCATGAATTCTCAAAATGCAGTATAAGCCATAAAAAATCAAACAAGCTTAAGAAATTTTAAGAAAAGTATTTCGAAAAAAAATAAAGAAAATATTGGAGAGATACCTGGATTAGGCTGAAGAAACTCATGAGTTTTATTGATAAGATCATCCACCAGCTTTCCCAGTACATCAATGCGCTGATGATATTCATCAATAGAATACAAAGTTAAAATATAGTTTGTATCAAAGATTTCTGCAATCAGAAGCAGCGTGAATTGTGATTTAATTAAGCCACTTGTTCTTTCCATGAAAAGGTTATTGACTAAATATTGACTAATGTTTATATTTTAAACTCTCTTTTTGTATCTATCCCCCACCCCCGCCACCACCACCATTTAAGCAGTTAATAATTAAGCATTTAAGGTTTGCTCTGTATCAATGGTTCTAAAAGTGTGGGCCAGGTGCTAATAATCAATGTTCCCTCTAAGCTGAGCGTGTGAGCGATCGCTAACATGTATTCAGAGCGTCGCTCATACTACATGTACGATCGCTCACTCCGACGCTTAAATCGCTCACAAATTTTGGCCTCAAACAAAAATGTCGCTCAGAGACAAAATTGCTTGCTCACTTCATACCACACCTTGGAGGGAACATTGATTATAATAATTACTTAATGGAAAATATATACTTTTTAATAGTTCACTGCTCTACACAATGTGATATAGGCACAGGCATGTGTTGAGATATAGAAAGAGCGCAACAAATCTGCTCCAAATGGTTAATGGTCATGTATAGAATCAACAGATAAGGTATAATCTTGCATGGAACTCACATAGTGACTAATACATAATGAAAAAAAAAATGTCGAATTTACAAAAACTGATTTGAAACAATATTATTTTATACATTTTAACTAATTATTTTAGGTACATTTTAACTAATTATTTTATGTACATTTTAACTATTTATTTTCTAGCTTTAAACTATTTAAAAAATGTTCTTTAAAAAAAAACTTTATAAAAAATGTATAAAAAAAAAAAAAAAGTAAAATAACTGCAGACTGCAATACTCTGCTTTCACAGATATCCTAAAAAAATTTTAATGGAAAGATGATGAGAAAAAATATATTACTTCATAAGTTTTGTATCAATGTGAGAAAATGTTGCAACTCTAAGAGAATGTTGTATCTTTGATATCTTTTTTTGAGTTTATTTTAAAAGATAATCTAATCTGTCCAATGATGTCACTGTGAGTGATGAAATTTTATCTATTGATTTAATAATTAATTGGACAGTTTATGTAATGCTTTTATATGAACCCACCATTATCATAATTACAATGAGTTTTTTTTAGAGACTTTTGATACTTATGAAAAGGTACAGATGTAACTGGTATAGCTGGTATCTGACACCAAGAGCTATACATGGCTCACCACTCACCACTTTATATATAACTTAATATACAATAGTTTTAGTCAAAATGCAGTAAAAACTAAAAAAATGTGAACATCATTTGGAAGCACAAAAAATTAGAATAGCATCCCCATGCTAAACTCTTTACTAAAAATATAACAGATAAATATTTCCTTTTATTTCAGATTGCATTAGCCAGATATTTATTTTAAAAATATTGGTCATTGCTTTATCACAAACTAAGTACTAGTAGCTTATCATGTCTTGTATTTACTAGTCTAAGTAGTAATCCATCTGCTGACCATAGTCGGTTCTTAAAATTGACACAAGGCTCAGACAAGAGCAGATGAATAGAGTGTGCGTATGAAATAATAAATTGAACATAATTGTCACTGATGTGAAACAGTTGATAGGAGAAGAGTGTGACAGGATTAAACATCTTGATGGGTCATACATGGCCAGAGGCTCTTGTCTGGGTTAGATAAATGACTAGTGAACAGAAAGAAGTGCTGGCAGAAAAATACACCCAATTGTTAACAATGTAAATGTAAAAAAAACAGGTAGCATAAAAACATGATAAGGTGTCAAATTGATGTTGTTGTTTATGAATTATTATAATCATAAATCTTTAAATTTTAAGGTAATAAATAAACTATTTTTTTTTCAAATTTGCAGCGTTATTCCATATTTTCTATTAAACATCTGGACATTGCCTTAGAAGCATAAGTGCTCATACATATAGATAAAAAAAGGTGGATGCCAAACCCCACCTTCTAAGAGAGCCACCCATCATAAACTCTGGCTTTAACACTTAAAAAAATAAAGTTCAATGTGTTCCTAATTAAAAGTACAAATCTTCTGAACCATTTAGCAACTCAAGAGGTGTTTACTAGAAATAAAAGAAATGTAATTATATGTCAAGGTTACTGAAACAGATGAATTCTACACTTCATCTGCCCTGATTAGCCCTTAGGGACTTAAGAGAACTTTACTTTTAACATTTTCTTTAATAGATAAATGAGATAAATATAAAAAATATTACATTTTAATACTTTTAAACATTTTTTGCATTAACAGAGAAAGAAATGGATGTTACTGTAAACATTAAAAAAATTTCACAAGATAACCAATTTGTCTTTTTTAAATTTAAGCTAAATTATTCCATTGGTTTTTATTCTAGAGAAGTGCTTTTCAAATTTTTCTGTTCAATAGTACAAAAATATTCTTTTGTAAACTAATTCTATTTGCCTAAAAAATTTATAAAACTCTTAAAACATTTAACTATAACCAAAAGAACAATCTCAGAAAGTTAAAAGCAAACCAAAGGAAACAAAAACTCATGCAAAAAAATGAAATTATACAAGCTTTCAGATTCACACATACAATAGACTACAAAAAAAGTAAGAAAGTCAATATATTTGAATAGAAAAAAAGAAAAGAAAAAATATTTAGATAAAATAAAAATAAAACATAAATTACATAAATTAATTAGTGATATATTTGTTTGCTTGTAAAACAACTATAATGTACACACACAAGTGGTACTTTGTTACGTGATGCCATTAATATACATGGTGGTGTCTGTATGACATCATCTGTTATCATACTGGTAAAATGTGTGATGTAATCTGTGCACTAGTAAGGTGGTATACTAATATGATAAGACCATATATCATGTCAATAGAAGTGTTTATGTGTCAATAAATCTATACATTGTAAATTGATGTTTTTGTCAATGAGAATGAGACTCCTGTCAATGCATGTCAGTGAGTGTGTGTATTTGTCTGTATTTCCTGAAAATAGATATGTGTCAGCCACTATATTTCCTGTCACTAGATGTGTATATGTGTTAGTGAGTCGTATGTATCTCTTAACAACAGATTCATTTACTATAAATAGATGTGTTTGTATGTCTGTGAATATGTCCTTTCAATTTGTCTTTCTTGTCAATTGATGTGTGTCAGCATGTATCTAGTGTGAATAATTAACTGTATTTTAATGAAACAAAGACATCAGGAAATGATGTGTGTGTGTGTGTGTGAGTATGTAACTCCTGTGAATAGTTTACTGTATTTTAATAAAATAATGACTTCAGGAATTGGAATCAACAGGCTTGTGGAGCCGGAGCCAAGGAGGCGGGAGCCGCTACTTTTTGCTGGAGCCGGAGCCGAAAAAATCTGGCGGCTCCACGGCTCCCAAATGTTTGTTTTTTTTACAGCAGAATTTTTTTTTAGCTTTAAAATTACAAATTTGTTTGATTGTTTGCCTCCTACAATTTGAAATGTCATGTTTTACGAACGCCACAACAGTAACACGCAAATCACCACAAGAAATCTTTAAAGGGGAATCGTTTTGTGTTCGTTTTAAATCTTGTTTACCCTCCGAAATTTTTTTAATGGCATGTTATTTTGCTATATATAAAGTTAAAACTGTTTTATTTCATATAATAATTGTATCAATTATTTAAAATAAATTTTTACTACGATGACAAACGCGTCATTAAGTATTATTATTTGACCGCGAATTTGTAATAGACTAACCCCCCCCCCCCGTTCATGACCTGAGCCCCTCCTCCTCCTCCTCCCCCCGTGCATGATTTGAGCTTTTTGACAAAATTTTAATAATAACGGCTATAAAACATCAATCATTTTGTTCAATTTTGCTTTAGGGGCCCGGACTGAGGTGGCCATTCAACTTTTTAAAATATTAATATCAGCACGGGGGCCCGTGTCATCCCTGCCCAGGGACCCTGGGCCTGTTTGCAACCTTGTAATAGTTTTATATATTGATATCTTCTGAGGACAACTAGCAACCTTAAATAAGTTAATAAAATAATACTGACTTCTGTCTTCACTTTTATACATATGTATAATAAAATAATAAAGTACAAACTCCGTGATTTCTGAGTGATGTTATTTAATTTGCAAATTTACTTTTTAGCAGAATTAATTTTATTTTAAATTGAATAATTGCGACTGGTCAATTTGTTGTTGATAGATCTGTTCTTTGTTTTCAATATTTTATAAGAAATATCACACAAATAGCTAAGCTATATTCATGCATCTTTGTCATTCTTCCAGGGTTGTACGTTTAACCAACAGTATAATGATATAAATCAGGTATCTATTATGTAACAATTGTGTAGCAGAACAAATGGTCAATATATTTATAACAGGAATCAGAAATTGCTCAGCCTCAATAAATTTTTATCATTAAAACTCTTTACTATTTAAATTATTTTTAACAAAACTGCAACATGCCATGCATTATTGAAACGTAGTTAAAATTATATATTTCTAATTAATAGCTAAACAATCGGTACTAAAATGCACCATTCCAGATATGGAACTGCAAAAAATTTCTTGGGGAGGGGACTCACTGAGGTCCCCTCCCAAAACCCCTCCTCTCCGCTCGCAAGCTTTGGGCGCTTCGCACCTCCATCTTCGCCCCCCCGAACATTTCTTCTACCCCACCAGGGACGGAATTATGGGGAGGGGCCGGAGGGAATGTCCCCCCCCCCGGTTATCGCAAGTTTAGGTAATACATCATTAAATTATCGAAACATTTTTTGTTCAAAGACCAATTTTAAACAATGTTTTGCCCCCCCCCCATCAAAAAGTTATCTAGATCCGCCGCTGTACACCAGAATCAGTTCTTCGGCACCACCCCCCCCCCGGCCGAAAAAATTCTCCCCCCCCCCAATGCAATAATCCTGGCTACGGGCCTGCCCGGGCCCCAATAGTCACTTCGAATTTATAAATAATAAATATAAATACTGAAGTCTTTAAAATATTTTAAATAATGTATCAATTTACTATTGGCTAATTTGATCATTGAAATAACTTTTTAGTACTTATGAAAATGGCCACTAGTGAAACCTCGATCGAAAATAATGATATGATTCTGGTTGCACTGAAATGGTTTGTTTTTAGTAAAACCGACATGCGTATATTTTTCAAGTTCCTGACTATGGGGGTGAACGCGGCAAAATTTGCATAACTTTTTATCAGTGGGATGTTAGCGTGGAGCAATTACAAAAATTTTTGTCTTGTGTGATACTATCTTAATAGGGAGCCGGAGCCGTCAAATTTGTGGGAGCCGGAGCCAAAAAAAAATATGGCGGCTCCGCAAGCCTGGGAATCAATGCTAAAGGGAAAAATTGAAATTGAATCAGCTTGTTAGAAATTATGGCATTGTCCCATCACTAAAAGAAATAATTATAATTTTTTTTACTATTTTCAATAAATGCAAATGAGGTCTTTCTTTAGGGCTAACTGAGAATAATGTCAATACTCACCCTCTCCATTTCAACAAACTCATCATCTAATTCTGTTCCTTTTGCTCCTCCTATCTTCTCACTCATGTACTGAAAGATAAATTACATTTCATTCAAAACTAAATCCTTTTCGTATAAATCTTAAAATAATAAATACTATAAAAACTATGACTTCTTCAATACAATATTAGTTGCAATCACTTATATTTAGATAATAACTTTTGACATAAAACAAAACAAGTACTCATTTTTACAGAAAAAACACCAGAAAAGCAATTATTAAAAATATAAAATATAAAGTGTATGTAATTTAAGAATGACAGTAAATGAGCTGTACATAAAAATAAAAAGTCCTTGATTTAAACCAACAGTTTTTTTTATTATGTCATTTGTCAATAAACTTAATCTGTCTACTTTGAATTATTTTAAAAATTAATAGCCCCATTTATTACCACTTAATGTCATGTTGGTCATCATGTTTGCTTATGTATTTTTTACACCAAAACTTTTATGCATTTATGCCTTAAAAAGACCCAAAATATGACCAATAAAATGAGAGTAAGACTGGAAACTTGCATCGTTTAATTTTTGAATTAAGCCTACATTTAAAGCTAAAAAGAATATTTATGACTCGTGATATTTAGTAATTATCCAATGTCAGATGTTTACAAGAATATATCACCAGATTGTCATGTTTGAGATTGTTAACAAGTACTTTAAAAAATATAGAATAAATTCTGTATTTGATGAAAGACATTCTTTCGTTAAAAGAATTGACAAGTTGTGTTCATATAAGTGCAGTGATTTAGAAGAAAAAAAAATCATTAAAAAAAAATATATATATATATACCATAAATTGAAAAATATGATTTGTCATAAACATCTTGTGTTATTATTAACGACAGTCTGCCCACGATATAATGGTTCTTTCATATTCTAATGCAGAGATCTTTGTGTGAATCAAACCTAACGGACAGTAAAATTACTAGCCATTAATTCTAAGCTATTAAATAAAATATTTTCTTTACCTTTATTTCATAGTATTTTAAGTAAGCTGCATGTGTGAAGTCACAGTCAGACCAAAATGGCGGTATTTACTTTTGAATACAATGTAATATAGGTAAAGAAAATATTCTTTTAAGTATCTTAGTATTATTAGCGAGTAATTTTACTGACCTTAACACTGTCTATTTCATTTGATTCAACTATAATCTTTGCCGCCCATAACAAATAAACGAACCATTATTTATCTAGTATGCAGACCAGGGACGGGGCGTGAGTGTTGCCGGTCACAGTCATATTTATAGAAAATGCTATATAATGGTACTGTGTTTATTGAATATAGTTAGCATAATCACAATAAAATGACTACAAGTTTAAATATATATAACTTTAATTTATATATATATTTCATATATGTTGTTAGACTAATAATTTATAAAAATATATAAATCTATGTTCATTCGTGCTTTGTCTTTATATATATAGTATACATTTTTCTCTCAGAGTTATGACCGGCAACAATCACGCGTGTTCGTGTTTTGGCATGAACCTTCTTAAACTTTAAAGGCTGCTGGTTAAAAACTTTTTCTGATTTACACTTTTTTTTAAAAGTGCCTAAATTATGCTGAAATATAATAAATAAATCATTAAATGAACATAACATGGTCATGGACTCATCATGGAGGTCTTCCAAATTATAAATTATTAAATACCTGTAAAATTTCATAAATTATAAATTGCCACATATAGAAATGATAACCCAGAATGTCCGAATTTCATAAGATGATAAGTATAGTGAACGTTACGAATACAGACACTGTGAGACACTTATCACTAAAAACCTGAAGTTGAAGTTTTAGTCTAACTAATGTTTGTTAGGAAGTATATTTACTTAACTGAAGTTTACAGAATCACAACAATATTACCTGGTTGGCTTTGTTAAACTGCTTTTTAAGACCTGCGAACGACATTTTTCGATTTTAGATAAGCTAACAATAAAACTATAAATTGTGCTACAGCATCTCTTTATCAGGAGTTAATTAATATCCAACATTCGAAAACAGAATCTCCGACACAATAGTAAAGTGACGTCACACAGTAGAAAATTTTTATTGTCGGCAGTAAAGGTAGTTCTGCACACAATGACAATATATTAATGAAAATAAACACGTGTGTTTTGCTTTAATAATTTGTTTTTCACTCTATGTAGTTATAATAAGTTATTTATTTTATCATTTCTTTTGATAATACAATATGGTTTTATAATGTGAATGTTTCTGTGATCTTTAAAAATAAATCTTCTAGACATCTAGATGCCATGTCGATGGTCTGTACTCTGTGCTCCCCGCGGCCCGCACTCCCACTTTTACCGCTCCAGGTGTAGCCTACCACAAGTCCACGTATTAGAACGACCCTTTATTTAGTGACACCCAAAACTAAAACAGCGACGTACATACCAAAGCAAAGCGACGAGCATTTCTCATGGCCATTTTAGGCTTTTAAAATTAAATTTCATTTTTAAAACATGTCCATAAGAGAGATTAGGTGGACTGTTATTTCCACTTAGCAGGGCAGGAGCTGTTCGACGAGTTCTGTGACTATTAATTAAGGGCGTCACTTTGGATTTGGTTTGGTGGGGGAAGGGTTGGTCCCTGCCGAAAATTATGTGGTTTTCGGATGTGTTTGACCTAAATTACACATATAATTTGACATGTGTTGTCTAGCCCACCACATCTGCCAGAAATGGCAGGCTGTGAGTGTATGCAGTGGCGCAACCAGCAAAAAATGCTGGGGGGGGGGGGGCTCACATATAGAAAAAAGACAGTTTATATAGTAAAATATGTATGATGATTTGGTTGCGCCACTGAGTGTATGACAGAGTATATGGTGTTGTGTGACGACCAGGCCCGTAGCCAGGTCAAAGTAAGCAGGGAGGCACCAATACCCAGCAAGGGGGCACCTTTTCATTTTAGTTACTTTTTCTTTATTTTTTCCTCTTTTTCTTCTTTTTTAAGCGGGGGGGGGGCACTCCAAATTCCACCCCCTTGGCTACGGGGCTGGTGGCGACCTAATTCGTCACCATAGCCAACTGCTTGTCAAAAGTTTTTCAGTGCCAGAACATCCCTGATCTATACTCCTACACTATAGCAAATTTCGTTGGAGTTATCAAATGTAGGTTCTCGTTATGATTATGATGTCTATTTATATAGGTCTATTCATGCTACTGCTCGAGATCTGTACAAAGGGTGTATCAGTATCAGTGGTCTATTTTTCAATAAGTGTCCTCTGTAGGCTAAACAGACCTACAAGTTAACTTACAGTCAGTAAGATACTTGACAAAAAGAAAAGACCGGCAGGTAGCAAAACGCGGATACCCCCCTCCCCCAGGGGCTGCGCGGGCCGCACCGGGCGACACCAACCATAGTGATGCCACTGTACCCTCCCTCCATTTTAGTATACTTTCTACCCCCCCCCCCACACACACACAACAGATCTGAAATTTTTCTTCTTCATATCTTTGACTTATATACTCATTTTAATCAGAAACATTGTTTCATTAAATACACGTCAATAATACATGCAGAAATCACCTACGAATGTCTTCCGTGGTGCCCCAATGGCCATTGTACTATCGACTATGGTGTGGGTGACAGAAGGGCAACACATAACCGCTCCATTCGTGGTTTATATGATCTAAGAGATAACCATTTCATTCCTTCGTGGACTTCACACACAGAAATACACAAACATTAATTACACAGATGCGTGAGTATATAATGTAATCCTAAATGTGTAGTTACACTAGGTCTTTTGTGATAGAAATGTTCTTCTTTCTTTTTGTGGTCATGCAAAGCTATACAATTTGAAAGAGTTATGCAAAAAACTAAAAATGGATGCCCCAACAAGGGGCACCCACCAAAACCAATAGACTAGTTTTCCTATACAGAGGAGCCACAAATACGAGTGACGACGCCAACAACTTTGAGGATCCCCTGCGAAAATTTGTATGGACCCTACTAAAAAGAATGTAGTCCCGGAGCCCCTCTTCTCACTTCACCGTTAACTTCGCCATTGTGTGTTAGTGCTTGCATACAGTATGCATGCCTTTTATTGTTTTGACTAATCACTTAAGGCTGAAGACAAATTTCCGTTTGCTAAAAAATGTGTCATGAAATTCTGAGATAAAGTGCCGGCCTGGGCAGACCCACCCCTATTTACGTCACTCCCCCCTTCCCCCAACCCGCCATACACACACCTTCCGATGTCGTCCAGTCAATATTCCTTAAAATATGCTCTGCTTCAAATGTTATGTGTGTGTGTTATAATTATCTTATGCAAATTGTTCAAGGAAATTCAATAGAATTTTTTTTGAGAAAATATTTACTCTCTCATAATTATATTTTCTAATTTAGTTCTAGGTCCTATTATTACATGGAGAAACCAAATATAGAAACTAGAAACTATGTTCGGATTTCAATACCAGAGCGTTTTTTTTTTGTGGGAAAAGATAAACTACACTGTAAAAAGACCTCTTTTGATTAAAAAAAATTTGTTTTCTCCTTCCCTAATTTTGAGGGGAGTTAAAATTTTTGGGGGGTTATGGAAAAAAAAAAAAAAAAAGTAAATAAGGAAAATAAAATTTTTTTAGTAAAATACTTATTACATTTGATGATATCAGAGACTCGACAGGTTATTTTGATTGAGGTCACTACGACATAGGGCTTTCAAAAATATCTTAGAAGGCTAATTTTTACCATGGCATAGCACAGAAATGCAGCTCTCATTAACCACATGCATGATTACCTTAGAATATAAAACACTAAAAAAACACCAAAATAACAGGATATAGTTTTGATTTTGTACATGTTACACTCATTCTGCGCTAAAGTTTTGGAGCGTTGTTGTTCGTCATCAGAAGCGATTGGTTAGTTCATCGTTTTTGGATAGTTTTCATAAGGTGGGACCATTGAAGACACCGTAGTATTAAACACAACATCTATTCATCGTTATTTTTTTATTAACAGAGTGACCCGTATTGAAGATTAAAACAATTATTGTCAGATGAGTGAGTTTTCCGACATCTTCACGACTTCTTCACGATCCTCATGAGACCGCTGACCAACGTCAGTTGATCTAAAATAAACGTTATATATTATATTAATTTAACTATACATTTCTAAGCATCAGTGACATAATGACAACTTATAACAAATGTCTGAAAACTTATTTTTTTTATATTATCGTCCTAAGTCTTTTTACTGCTAATTTTTTTTTGTGGGAAAGGGTGTGGTGTGGTATTAGGAAATACAGACTAAAATCCTTGCGCAATATAAATATATTAAACACGGAAAATAAATTGATTATTTCACTGACACCAGCGAAATATTGGCATGATTATGATTCGAGTACATGCCATTTAGTTATATTCATCTAAGTGGTGCATGCTCGAATATTACACTTTTTTTCTGGCTGATATTTTACATTATATTAAACGATTTCAGTCTGTTTCTTTAAAAAATATCTGGCATCACAGGTGGAAATCCAAAACTTAAAGATTGTTTTACCTAAACACTCAATCCTCATCCACAATTTTATTAATAATAAGTTGGCTTATGTTAGTTTCACATTATTTTTTTTAAGACGAGTGAAGTAACTCAGTCAAAGCTTATGGTTGTATTAAAGGAAATTTCAAAAGGGTATGTGAACAATTTGATGTCGTGACATTGATAATTTAATAAGCTTATTTATTTATACTTATGCTAAAAAAGTAAATAAGGCATAAGCCTAAGGTTAAATTACATGCCTTACATTGTTACATGGGTCATACCCATGATACTGTGACATTCAATCATAACTATCGTCTATGACTATGACGTACAATGTTATCTAGTATTCTCTTTGAGGATTATATAATATAGTCTATCTGCAGTATAGAGAGGCTACCTATCATGACTTATGGGATTATATCAGTTAATAATGCAGTGATATTTTAGTTTTGAAATTCATTTTAGTTTTAGTTTGTATAAGTTTTGGCTTCAATCATTTTTATTTTTATATTTAATTTTTTTTGTAATACTGTTATAATTAAGTTATACTATACTTAAAACTTATAGATGATCTGATTTAGTGATATTATATAACTTTATTAACTGTACTTAACTGTACTTGGACGACTTAGTTAATTGGGGGATAATAATAATTAAGGTATTAGTATTGATAATGGAATGTATAGAATTTAAGTTGTCTTAAATATTGTAATAACTTTTTAACATTCTTTAATTATTTAACTACATTGTTAGCTCTATTTTAGCTTATTTACATTTTAGACTATAGCGATTAATGCCAGATTCTCACAATCACATTGTATCATTTATGGCATAAATGACAATATTTTATGTTATATAAATTATAATAATATAATAAGCTAAGTAGTAGAATACTTTTTTTTATAGTAACAAGTGTGTATTTTTAAATTTCTCTTTAGAGTAAATCACTTAAAATCAGTGTATATGTTTTATTCTCCTGCAGGTATTTAATTTAGTATTCTAACTATGACTACTGATGTTAAAGGTGGCGAGAAAAGAAAAATGAAACAACCCTCATCCAGAAGAATTGATGAACACAATATATTATGGATACCTATTCAGTCTGTAAATCCACATTTAATTTGTGGCTTATGTCAGGGATATTTATACGAGGCTTGCACAATCACAGAGTGTATGCATTCTTGTAAGTTTATTAAATTTTAAACTTGATATGATTGCATTATATATATATATATATTTTATTTCTCAGTGAAATGTCTTTTAATGGCATTTATTGAAACAAATTGTCCCGGTTGAACTTATATAAGTGACAGTGGTGCAGATCAATAATAATGTAGTATCGCCATCTTATTAGTTTTAAAATAAGGATTCTAACAAAATAAATTAGAATAAGAATCTTAACCTTTACCTATCAGTAAAAATTTCTTTCCAAAATGCAGGAAAAAATTAGGCTTCGTTAAGAATGTTCTCCGATTATATTAAAATTTTATTTTTCTAGGTATACAGATCTGATTTAAGTTCTAAAATAACATGTGATGCTGTTATATCTATTTCTTTACAAAATAAAGCATGCATAAAACTTTTAAAAATAAAAATATGTTTCATAACTCTTTTCATTTAGTTTTTAAATATTTGTTTCTTTATATAATAAAAGAACATGTACAAACAAGGACAGTTTAGACAAAATTGTAAAAAAATATCTAAAGTAAGTTTTTAGCTCATATTTTATAGAATTTGAAAGACTTGGCAAACTACTGCATCAGTAACAAGTTATTATTTTTTTTTAAGTTATTGACCTTTTAAAGTCAAATTTTTTTATTGTTCTATACATTCAGTTTGCAAAAATTGCGTTGTCAAACACCTAGAGAGGAGTTTAAATTGTCCAATGTGTGCTATTCTTATTCACCCCACAGACCCCTTTGTCCATATAAGGTATTGTTCAATTTCACTGTATTTCATTTTTCTGTTAAAATGATGGTAAAATAATGTGTTTATTTCTCAACAGACTTCTCTCTACTCTTGACATATTTTTCCATATTTTATCAAACTATCAGTTTTTAATAACGTTTTGTTATATTTACTACCTGATTTAATGTTATAAAGTGTTGGAGGATGAGTAAAAAATACAACATAGGTTAAAGTTACTCATTAAATTATGATTTTAAAGGGTCAATGAATTTGTTTTTCTTTTTATCCTGATGGCATCATTCTATATTATTTCAGGTTTGATGGTCTATTGCAAGATATTGTATATGCACTTCTCCCCCATGTTGAAAAGGGTAATTTTGGATTTATCAATTAACTCTGTTTTAATAAGGAATAATTTCCTTGTAATTCCTAAATTTAATTTAAAGTAAATATTTATTTTTTATTATTTCCATTTTTTTTTCAGACGAATTAATGAAAGAGAAAGCATTTTATGAAAAACATAACAGAGAAATTAATAGTATGTATTCATAACCATTGAGTAGATTTTTTCAGTATCAATATTTAATACTTAAATGACTTAATTGAACAGAAAAAATGTTATTACTATCTGCTACTTTTTTCCACAGAAAATCAAACTCAGCTAGCTAATAAAAACCACCCTGTTGTCCAACAAACCCAGAGTCATATTGTTCAACAAACCCAGAGCCGACATTCTTCACTTGTGCCACATAGAAACTCTTTTATACCTCCAATTTCCTTGAGATTGAAATGTTTAGAGTGAGTAGTTTCATCGTTTGAATAGTTTAATAATATTACTTTTTTTTTTCCATTTTAGTTTTATGAAATATGTTTTTAAGATAATGTAATTTACAGAAAAATAGACATTATCATCATGGTAAAATTTATAATATTCCACAGACCAAAAGACAATATTCATAAACTGGTAAGTATCTATAAGAATAATAGGGGTCTGGGCTTTCATCGTTAGATTGAAAATAAGAATCTAGAATACTGTTTCCTGTTCAAAATATTAATTGTGGTTTCTTATCTGCATCTCAATTGGATAAATGTTATTTAAACATCTACAGTTTTGAATAGTTTCAGTCGTTTTAATTATGAGACATAAAAGTCTTCAATATCAAAAAGTAACAATAACAAATTATCTTACAAAATATTGTTTCTTTTATTACAACAGATAGCATTTTAAAATAGTTAAATGAAAACAATTGTAATAATTGAAAATTATCAGACAATTAACAACATTCTTTTCAAAAGAAATTCTGCAAAATTTCTATACAAATAAAGCCCTCAGCTATCATATTATTTCATTTTTAAATAAAACAGTGCTTTGATTTATTTTTAAATTACAAAATAAGAATATATTGACTTACACTAAGTGCTAGTGCAATATAATCAAGTGGTCTTTAATATAATACAAATAAAAAGACATCAATTTTATTAGGGCTGCTGATTAAACTGCGTTAATTTGCGATTAACGCGTCAAAAAAAATTTGCGATTAAAATTTTTAACGCAACACCTAAATGCGTTAATTTGACCAAAATGCTGAAAGTTCACAGAATCGATAAATAACGGAATTTCACGCAACAATTTGGTTAAAGTCCGTTCACTTATTAAGTAGATCTACCACCCCCACTCTGTCATAATTTCCACACACCCTCACCCCCAGGTACGTCGACAAAAGCCCCAATTGTAATATAAAATGAAGATGTTTTGTTATATAGCCCTTGGACAAGTGAACCTCCTGCTCCCTTCCCGGTCGAAAAAAAGAAAAAATGTTTCATTCATTAGTTTACATTATATACCGTAGTGTATTGGTGGAGGTACTGTAGTGTACTGGTGGAGGTAAAAGAACGACAAGTCAGAGGCGTAGCGAGGGGGGCAATGCAACTTGCGCCCGGGGCATTTTACCTTTTTAATACTTTTTTTAGCGCCCCCCCCCCATTCGAAAACCATATAAGATTATATAAAAAATATACCATTTGGCGCCCCTGAACCTCGGCGCCCGGGGACATATGTACCCCCCGCCCGCCTACCCTCCTAGCTACGCCTCTGCGACAAGTGTTTGGTGAACTCTGTTATAATTAGGTCAAAATAACGAGATTTTGTATCAGCATTTTTTTTGCGCCCAATTTTTTTTCGCATTTGAAAATACAGCGTCTTGCATCAGCTGCACTAACAGTTTCATGACACTTCAAATCAATGTCTAGACATGGTCTAGAGTCTCTAGACTATGCTATGCAAACATCAGTACACGAGACAGTGTATATATTTTTCAGAATTATTGTGATACTGAGCTAAATTTAATATTTTATATTAATTAAAGTTCTGAAACTAGCGGTGTCGATATGATGGAAAGAAAGAAAGGCATATTTTTGTTTGTGCTTTGTATATAGCAATAAAAACATCAATAGATTTTTCTCTAAGAGTTAGACCTGCAAACACTCTGATACAACTGTTGCTATAACCAAAAGGAAACGAAAGAAAGAATTTTTAATTTTGACACACACAAGAACAACAGAAGATTAAAAATGAGAGCTGATCTGTCAAAATTTTGCTTTGAACGTTTGAAACGGTAACATTAAAGAGTGTCATTTTACAAGATACTTTTTTATTAATTTAACTGACAGACCGATAAAAAAATAAAATTTTCTTTTCTGTTGTTCACTAAAACATTGAACAAATAGTTTATAGTATGAAAGTAAATGAATGAAAGAATATAAGAGTAACATTTATATACATTGAAACGCAAAGCAAAAACTTCAAAAGATGATCAAAAGTAAATTTGTCCTTCAACTCGGTGACTGTGGTTGTCATTTCTGACGCGAGCTCCTAGTTTGAAACAATGGAACATCTTTAAGTGGAGAGTGAGAGTGTGTTAAAAATGTGACTTGGTGAAGAAAGGGGAAGGGGGGGGAATTAAGAAAAAAAACGCGTTAATAATAAGTGAGCGACAACTTTCTGGCTATACTATTATTTTATGAATGAAAAGTTACATTTGAGATATAAATGACGTGTGTATTTTTTTTTTGGAATGGGAAATGGAGGGTAGGGTAAACAGACTTACGTGTGGGCGAAGTGAAACATAATATGACAGGGAGGGAGGGAAGAGGGGTTGACATACGTCATTAGTTCAGAAAGTGTGGTACGAAAAAAAGATTAGACATTGTTGTTAAATAAAAAGAAAACAATTCGCATCATTGACGTGATTGATACATGTCAATAAACTGATCTCAATAACTAATTCAACAGACATATATGCTAATGCTTAATAAATATTTTATAATTCATTAAACCTCTTTCGTAAATTTAAATGACTTGTTTATTATGCCAATGTTATGCTTTGATATTATGACATATTAGTTTGAATACAAACAATTGTATTATATTGCGTCGATTAAAATGTGCGTTAATTTGCGATTAAAATTTTTAATCATGCGTTAATTTCGATCAATTTTTTTAATCGAACAGCAGCTCTAAATTTTATGTATGATTTAGTCAATGTATGGCTGAGCTACTTGCCTCCCACGGAATAGTTTTTTTTTTAAATTTTTTAAAAATAATTTATACTTTAGGTTGTTTTAAAAGAAACAACTACTACTTAGGTAGCTTTTGCATATTTTTTAAAACTTTTTTATTAAAATTTACCTAAGGGATAAAAAAATGTTGTAAAGAAAACAAACAACTAATTAGATTTTAATTTCGTTCATTACAGAAAATATAAAAAAATAGATCCCAAAGCTGAACCATAGTCTCTATGCAAAGATTTTGCAGGGTACAATCTGCTCTGTTTTTAAACTTATCTATATACACTAGCATATTACCTGTCAGGGTGCTCACAGGTGTAATAAAATGAACAGTCACAGAAGCATTGTGGAATATTTACATGAAGCAATGAAACACTACGTTTATAGTTGTAAACAAAAATCAAGTACACAGACACACAGAAAACTAAAAATTACTTAAGGTGGGTGGGGACTTGTCGCATTACTTCATAGTAAAAGTATAGTGGGCAAAAAACATTGTCTTTTTTTAAGTTGATTCCCACAGTTTTGCGCTGGAAGAAGGATTGCCATTTAAGACTTAAAACATTTCTAATGTGAGTACCTTACACCATTAGAGGGATGGGGCTTGTAAATAAAGTGTGCTAATTCATGCCACCTTATGTGTGTAGAAACTATCTTATAAAAAATGTTTTTGTCTGCTTTTGTGTCTTTTTGAGAATGATGATGCTGACAGCCCCATCTATGGACCCACAATGAGTACCGTTTCAAAACTTTCCTTCACTGTTGCACTCTACACCCCTCCCTTCATACATTTATCTCCCATCCTACCCCCTCCCCATTAGTTATACCAGTCATTACAGCGGCTGTAAGTGAATGTCTTGTGTAGGTTCGAGGGGTTAGCAGTGGTGGAGGTTTTCGAGGACTTGACCTGAATAAAGATCCCTGTCCAGGTCTAGGAAACTGATGCAAAAAATCTCACTATGTATACACCCCCCCCACCCATCCTCAAATTCCCCATGAACAGTGGTTATGCCTACGCACCAGAATTACTTTCCAACAATGACAATAGACATGGGAAGGACTGACAAGGGAATTAACATAGATTTCTCTGTAATTTAGTGGAATTTGTCAACATTTTTTGCTAATTGTTAAGTTCTATTCTAAAACTGGCTTTTAAAGCCCAAAAAACTGGTTGTCGAATACTTCGATATTTGTAAAAAAAAAAACAGTTTTTCGCCGCCGGTTTAAAAAAAAACGACAATCCCTAATCTGCTGTAAGGAGTGGAGCTAACATAAACTATAAAAATATGTAAAATAAACAACACATTTTTTCCTTGAATAAATCATAATATTTTTGAATGTCATTTTATCAATTATCATCTTTAAATTCATTTACGGAAATGGTCATCCATCACATATTACATTTGACCTGTCAATGGTTATAACTTATTTGTCAACGCTTATAACTTTTTCGGCATAAATTGTATTAACAGTAATTGTTTTTGTCATTGTTAATATTTAAATAATGCATTATGAAGATAAAAATTATGAAAAATGTTTTGTTCTGCTATTGTGTCTGTTTTGAGAAAATTGTTTTATAGTGTATTGTACAGACAGTATAACTGCCTTAAATCATTTTCTAATGTATACAAATTTAAGAAAGTCTCATTTGATCAATAATTGTGTCTAAATATTACTATACTAATTCACATATGCTGTCGATTTTCATTACTATGATTTGTTCAATAAAAAAAAAAGATATGCATACATTCATTTCACAAATATAAATATACAGTAATTTATATTATATATATCTAATCTTTTATTATTTCAGAATAAAGAGTACATTCGTGTGACAGGTGGTGCAACTATTCATACTCTTTCCATGTTTTTGAAGAAAAAACTTCAAATTGAAGAAGCGCAGAAAGTATGCTCTAATGTTTTTACTTTTTAGAACATTCTTTACATTAAATTTTCTAAAATCTTCATAAATGATATAATAATACTAGGCTGAATTGGGGTGCTCAAAAGTATAGTCTAAAACTATTTGCGTTTTCCAATTTAAAAAAAAAAAAAAGGACTAAAGTTTATGATTTTTTTATTGACAGGTAGCTTTATATTGTCCTAGTCGATCTGGCTATGTTTGCCTCAATAACAGTCACACACTGAAAGCTGTAAAAGATTTGTATTGCCATGACAAAGTAAGTATTGTATATATATTTTATAATACAAATTTTTTTAGACTATTATGCAGTTAATAAAAATAATTAAATTTTTTTAACTTCCACGTCAATGATAGGATTTTAATTTATTATTTCATGTAAGTTAAAAAACTACAACTCTTTGTTAATCAGCAAACTGGACATCCAATTAGACACTGTTGAAACATAAGTGGTTAGTTTTTTCACATTTGCTTTTATTTATTATAATCACAAGGGCCTTCTCGAAGATAAAATTAAGCTTACTTGATAAATCTATCATTCTATAACCGTAGGTACTCATTACATTGTTACCTAACGTGCAACTTAATGGCACCCACCCATTTCCACCCACAGTTTATGATCTCAATATTGCTTATAATTTGACAAAGGGTCAAAAGAACACCTCATCATCACTAGCATCTTATAGGAAAAAACATTAGCTACAAATTCTAATTCAGGAAAATATTTGTGCACTTTATATTGTGAGTGCCAATCCATTTTCATTGCCATTTTTTAAAGAATCAGAATTCATATCTTCATAAATAATTTTTTTTTAATCTGCAATACAAATATTTTACTATTTTCAAAATGGGGCCAATGGAGAGTAGACATTGTTTTACATTTTTGCTGTGTCTGTAGAGAAAATAGTTAATAATAAATAACTAATGGCTATGTGTTGCTTGAAATTGGAATAAATTGAGGGATGCTAAAAAAATTGCATTTATTTTCATTACTTAAATAGACTAATTTTACATGTTTAAAAAGCTAGTTAAAAACGTAAAGATGTTCTTAGCAAAAGTAATTTTTCAGTATAATTTTTTTTTGCAGGACATATTGGACTTGAACTATGATGTTGGCCAGTGGTGATTCTCCATTCTATAGTTTTTGGAATACATAACACATCTCAAATTATCATTTTTATTTTGAAATAGATTTGATCAGGGCTCAATTTACTGCCGGGGATATCCCCGGCTCTGCAGAAATTTTTTTCGTCCCCGGCACTGGATATGATATATGTTAACATTCAACTTACAGTAATGAAAAGAAATTGTAATATCATATTACATGTAAATTTATGTAAATAAATAAAATCTCTATAATTTTTTGAATTTTTTTTATCTTTTATTACTGATTGGAAATTCATATTTCAAAATTATTATGAAAGAAAAGAAACTGGATAGGTTTTCATGTACACAAAATGAATATGTGCAGGAGATTGCAGTTATAGTGGCAAATATTTCATATTTTTTAGTGTAAGAGTTCCTGGTTGAAACCAGAGGTGGCCTTAACAGTAAGCTGGGGCTCGGGTGAGTGTCATGTATGGAACAAACGTTTAGTTTAATTATAGTACAGTACGACTAGAAAAACCAACATCTAGTGCATGGCTTGGGGCAGTTGCCACCCATTTAGGTTACTACTAGTAGAAACTATCACCATTTAATATCTCATAATCTTTGTATGGAGTATTTGTATATAAGTGCACCAAGCTTCAAATGGTTACCTGATTTAAGTTAGGGGAGTACAAGTGACTGGGCTTTGCGCTAGCCACACAACACAGTCCCTCATAATGTTGTGGCTACTGAAACAGATGAATTCTACGCTTCATCTGCCCCAATGAGCCCAGCCCTTAAGGGAACTTGACTTTGTTATTATTTTTTCTTAGCACACTTTCACTAATGACAGCTACTATTAAGAAGGACTAAGTACAATTATTGTTATAATATTCACTGGTGATGATCTGGGTAAAAAATGTACACAGAGTGCTTACTTTACTATGTTGGATGTTCACAACAACCGAAGATCTGACTATCAGATGTCATTGAAAGAAATTTATTGATTATATGTCATTTGTCTAAATTATAGTATAGCCAGTGTGCAGTTGTGTGGTTGAGCACTAGAGCACTGATACCCAAGAATACGAACCATAAAAAAAAAGAGGAAATAGCTACTTCCTTACCAGTGAGAAGAGGTAAGTTAGTGCCTCCCAGGACGGACCATATACCCTAGTTTCACCAATGCCTCCCCCCCCCATCCATACCCATTGGGAACTCTGTACCTACCCAATTACAACATTCTAAGTACACACTAACATCACTAACAGCTTGGGGGCACTCCTTGAAAATGTTTCAGTGTGGAGCCCGCTTACCCCCTCCCCTCCCCGGGTTTCTTGCACCTGACCTTCTCAGGCCACTAGGCTCTTGTTACAACTCTAGTGTAAATTATATGTAAGCAGAGCCATTCTTATAATTTTGTTGGTCCTAGAAAAGTTGCTTGTGTCATCTGGGATTCTAGACGAAAAGCTGTCAAATCTTGATGCCTATTATGATCTTCTCCGTTCCCAAAAAGTATTTCTTCTATGGAAAAAGAAAGCCTTGACATTAGTATTTGGGTCACTCCTAAGAAGCCCCATAGTTTGCATATCTCTAATTATAGCTCCGCAAGTGGACCTACTTATATTTGCTGTCTGTAAAGGGGATATTCACAAATTATTTTTTTTTACGTATTCACTAAAAGGAGAAATTCAAGATTTAGATAAATTTATGTTATCACTATTAAAAAAATCGAAAAAAAAATCAAACATATTTTCACTATGTTACGATAATAATTATGAGCTTAACGGGTCTTGTGAGATGGGCAACCGAATTCTGGTATGTTTAATAATAAAATAGTAGCAATAGTCTATCGGACATATAGTATTCTGTAATTATAGTAAAACTAGTGCTTCCGGTATCACTTGTTTGTAGCAGTATTTTAGAATACTATCAAAATATCGTGTTTGCGTCGTTTTAAAGTATCCATAGTTAAATATCGAACTTGTTTAATACTTTATTAAAACTGTATTATTTTTTCTGGGACTTGGGTATATTTTATCCTAAGTGGAAGTTGTTCTGCATCAGGATTTGTTTTGTTGTACAGATAGTGGCAAACTAGAGAGGTTGACTTGAAGTTTGAAGTAAAACTAAGACAAAACTTATGTTCTTTTTGTTAACATCAAACATTGCAAATGAGTCCAGGAGCGCGTTCACGTTCGCGAAGCCCGTTAAAGCTGGATAGCAAAACAGAAAATGACGACACTAAAAAGAAAGAATCAAGAAGAGAAAGATCGAGATCAAAAGAACGTAACAAAACCAAATCTAGTAGACATAGAAGCAGGGAAAGGTACTAATGAGTAATGTAGATTCAATTACAGATTTAGCCAGATTTATGTAAATCATGTTGTATTATATTAAGAATGCTTTAATCAATTAAACTTTTAGTTACACTAAAGTTTCTAAATGACTTGTGTGGCAGAAATTATTAGTGACACGGGCATTCAGCATTCTTTATGAATTTTTCTGCTTTTTGTTGTAGCTTATTAATTTTGGATGTCATAGATGAGTTAGATATACTCATATAGCATTAAAAAGCAGGGAAAGGTACTAATGAGTAATGTAGATTCAATTACAGATTTAGCCAGATTTATGTAAATCATGTTGTATTATATTAAGAATGCTTTAATCAATTAAACTTTTAGTTACACTAAAGTTTCTAAATGACTTGTGTGGCAGAAATTATTAGTGACACGGGCATTCAGCATTCTTTATGAATTTTTCTGCTTTTTGTTGTAGCTTATTAATTTTGGATGTCATAGATGAGTTAGATATACTCATATAGCATTAAAAATAACTGTTAGGTGGCAGAAAAGATTGGTGATACTGAATTACACCGGGGACAGATGGTTGTATTGAAGTTGTATGGTAAAGCGCTTGACTTTGACCTGGAGGTCCTTGCCCTGGACGCCCTGGTTTGATCTCCAGTGAGGATCAATGGATAATTCAGGTCCTGGTGAAAGTTCCTGCTATATGTCCTGTGGTGCCTCCATGGCCATTACATTATTGGCTTTGGTGGGGGAGGAAAGAAGGGCACCATAAAAAGTCCCATATCATTAGTGGTTTAGGTTTTAGCAGTGGTCCCCTACCCCCAGTCTGCAGAATCCACAAGGTCCTTAAATACTGGAATTTCTGACTGTTGGACGCTTAGCTTAATGTTTAATCATTATTTTATTTTAATAAAGGTATAAGGTACTGCATGTATATTCACATTTTTCTTTAAGTGTTAATTTAATTAAGATGTATGTCTCTAAATTAAAATGCTTTTTTATAATTTTTTAACTACAGAAAACGTAGTCGAAGCAAGGAACGAAAAAGAAATAGAAGCACTAGTAAGGAAAGAGACAGAAACAAGAGAAGAAGATCTCGTTCACCTAAAACCAAAGATAGCAAGATGTAAAATAATTTTAATTTAATTTTTTAAGTTTAAAGCTTTATGGAGCTTACTAATTTTTAGCCCTAAAACTATTTCTTAATCATTTTGACTCAGTCTTAAAGTTTTATATTAAAAATATATATTTGCTAAATAAAAAAAAAAAAAATTAAACATATAGTTGAAAAGAAAAACTTGTAGCATCATATTTATTTAAGAAAGTCATTAAACAAAGTGTTTTGAAGTAATTTTTTTTTTTAACTATCATTACCATCTTTTTAAGGTTATTGTTTTGCCTTCCTAGTTGGTCAATCTCCCTTTCATTTATTTTGTGGAGGGGGGCGGTTCCCTACAAAAGCACCTGTCTGGTGGCACTCATTATTGGTTTATGTAGGGATTGCCCTATCCTCAGCTTTTATATAGCAATGTTATAATCATGTTATACTTTCTTAGGTTCTCTTTATTCACTGACCCTTTTATTTATATTGACAGCGATAACAAAGATGATGAGGACGAAAATAAAGAGCAAAAACCTAAGAAAAAAGTTCCATTATCTCTTGAAGAACTCCTGGCCAAGAAGAAGGCTGAAGAAGCTGCTCTCAGTAAGGTAGATGTTTTTTTATTATTCTTAGAAAAAAATAGCACTTCATCAGATGAAAAAGAACATAAACATTTAACATGATTTTGATGGAGTTTTGAAAAAAATATAATGGATAGCTTTCATTTTAATGGACTATTATTACAGCTTTTATGCGTAAAAAATTTGCCAGTTATTTGCTTAGATTATTTGTGCTATTTTAAATTATTTGTTACAGCCCAAATTTCTGACAAAAGAAGAACGTATTTCTGAAGCTTTAAGAAAACGCCAGGAAGCTGCTGATGAAGCGAGAAGAAAGATGGATGAAGAAAGAAATAAGCAGATTGAATTTCTAAAGGCAGCCAAAGAATTTTCAGGTAAACCAATACGATAGTTTTTATTGCATAATTTTTTTCTAAGTTTTCCTTAAAATATGATTTATCACTTTGTGTTTTTTTTTTTTTTTTACTATCAACAAAGTTGGCACCTGACAGGTATTTTAAAGTTTTGTATTGACACAATTATTAAAATCTTATGCGTCTAAAAGGTGTATATTGTTAGCAGTGGATATTTTTAACTATTACTTATTGTTAAATTTCATTGTAGCTAATAAATGATACATTTTGGAAAACATTTCACCTGTGTGTATGTATAAATATGTTTACTTTATCCATTAAAAAAAATAAAACAATATGGAAATCTGAATTCTGTAAATCACAACTACTAATGTTAAAAACAAACAAACTTTATGTTAATAAATAATTAGGAAAATGCTGGAATAGCTCAAAAAGAAGTTTATACATGATATTACAATTATTGATGACATTAACAAGTTGAGGCTAACGGTTTGTAATATGGTAATTCGATAATAGAGAGTCCAGGATTGTTGGACACTAATTTAAAAGCTTTGATAACACACAGAATTTTATCTTAAATTATAAAGAAATATGACTGAGATCTGAGTCAGAAATAATTTTTTTAAACAACCTTGAAATTGTAGGGATATGTTTGCAAATAAATAGCTTTAATAGCATTTTAAAGACAATATTTTGTTGTCTTCTACAATCTTTTATTAATAATAAGTTAATTAAAACAGATGATCGAGACAGGGATCGTGATAGAGACAGGGAGAGAAGAGATAGACAGATGAGGAGAGAAAAGGAAAGAGAAGATACAGCAGAAGACAGAAGTAAAGTAAAAGAAGTGAAAGAAAAGGATAAGGACAAAGAATCTGAAGCTATTAGAGTAAGACTTTGCTGATTTTCAGTTTAATGCACTTTTTCATCTGTAGTTATGTTATCTAGTAAAAGATCTTCAAATTTTTGTAAAATTATAAAAAAAAAAATTATTTTAGGAAAGGTACCTTGGAATCATAAAAAACGTAAAACGAATAAGGCGACTGAATGACAGAAAATTTGTCTTTGATTGGGATGCTGGGGATGACACATCTAATGACTACAACCTGCTTTATAAAGATAAACACCAAGTTCAGTTCTTTGGTAGAGGAAACATTGCTGGTATTGATATTAAGGTTAGTAAAAAAAATATTGACATGGATTATGAAATTTACCAGCAGTTGCTGGTTGTTTAAAAACAACAACAACAAAGCATATGTATATATATATATATATATATATATATATATATATATATATATATATAAACCTTTTAATATTTTTTTAGACATTATGGTATTATTTTTTTCATAAGGCTCAAAAGAAGGATCAGTCAAAGTTTTATGGAGACCTCATGGAAAAAAAGAAGAACAGAAGCAGAAAAAGATCAAGAGAAGTAATATTTATTTTAAGTTTTAAATTGCGTTAATAACAACACTTAATTTTATGAAGAAAATATAAGTAGTACATTATTTTAATGATAAATCTTAGTTTTATCGTCACAAAATCTGTAAGAATAAAAAAGGTATAACTATTAATCTTAAAATTATTTTTCAGGAAACGATTAAAAACTGTAGCTTCTAGAGAAGCTAAACAACGTTGGGATGATCGTCATTGGTCAGAGAAACCAGTTGAGGACATGGTAGAGAGACTGGCGTATTTTCAAAGAAGACTTTAACATAAGTTGCAAAGGTGGTAGAATTCCTAATCCTATAAGGTTCTGGAAAGAAGCAGATCTTCCAAAAGAATTATTAGACATTATTGATGAAATAGGCTACAAGGTAAATTTATTTCAATTTTTTTTTTATAGTTCTTACCTTGCATATCATTAGTATAATGTTTATATAATAGCTTTAGATGATTGCATTTGTATTTATTTTTTCTCAAAAATAGAAACATAAGGTAGATACAATGTTTTTGAAATGGTAAAAACATTTCTGTCCACTGGTCTTTCTTGTCATTGAATATAATTTGTTTCTCACTTCTGAATGTTTTTCTTGTTGACAGGAACCAACTCCTATTCAGAGACAAGCTATTCCAATTGGTCTTCAGAACAGAGATATCATTGGTGTGGCAGAAACTGGCAGTGGTAAAACAGCAGCTTTTCTTATACCATTACTAAAATGGATAATGGGACTTCCAAAAATAGAGAGGTAATGCTTAATTTAGTCTGTGTTGCAGTATTGCTGTACATCTGTATTGTTATCGTAAAAATATCTTTTTTTTATATTACTCATAACATTTACATTTCAGAATGGAAGATGCTGATCAAGCCCCTTATGCAATAATCTTGGCACCTACCCGTGAGTTAGCTCAACAGATTGAAGAAGAGTCCATTAAGTTTGGAAAAAACCTTGGCATTCGAACAGTATCCATAATTGGTGGTATTTCCCGTGAAGAGCAAGGTTTCAAATTAAGACAAGGCTGTGAGGTATGTATTAATTTTTCACTGATTACAAGTAATAGCTATCAACCGCAAACTTCATTTCTTTTCTAGCCGCTTTAGCCATCTATTCTAGGTTTAGATATTTTATTTATGTCTTGACTTTGACATAACAGAAAAAGGAAATTCAGGAATGCTTTTGGCTGCATACAGACTCCATATTGTTTGCATGGGGCTGAAAAAACCTTGTTGGCAGAACACTGATTAATAGTGTAGAGAAATTTTTTAACTGAATGTGCATGTTAAACATGTGTTTTTTTTTAAATGGTGAATTCTTTCTATTTTAGATTGTGATTGCCCTCCTGGTAGACTTATTGATGTCCTTGAGAATCGTTACTTAGTTCTTAATCAATGTAAGTATGTTGTAATGGATGAGGCTGATAGAATGATTGACATGGGTTTTGAGCCTGAAGTACGCAAGATTCTTGATTATCTGCCCGTAACCAATGAGAAACCAGATACTGAGGGAAGCAGAAGATGATGCATTCACACTGAAAAATTTCAACACCAGAAAAAATACAGACAAGTACTTCTAATTATTATTATTGTTTTTTATTTTTTTTTAGCTTGTTACAAAACTAATTGCATTTTTGTAGATGTGCATCATGTAATTTTTTTTTACACCTCTTAACTTTGCAGACTGTCATGTTTACAGCAATATATGCCACCAACCATCGAGATTGGCTAGAACATTTTTGAGACGCCCTACTGTAGTCTATATTGGCAATATTGGTAAACCTGTTGACAGAGTAGAACAAATTGTTTACATGGTTGGTGAAAATGAAAGGAGGTAAGAGGAAATTAGTATTTATATGTTATTGTCCAAAATTATTTTGCATTATTAATGTAGTGAAATGTCATTATAATGAAATGGACAGAAACTATTAACTTATTTGTTACAATGAAAAT
>JAGDYQ010000191.1:0-35005 GCA_021962125.1 Bulinus truncatus
GAAAATGCTTTAGTGTTGAACGCGGAAAGTGTGAAACACGAGCAGTATTAAACATGGGTAGTGTCTGAACAAGGGTAACTTAGAAACATTGGTTAGTGTTGAACATTGCTAGTGTTGATAATCGATAGTGTTAGGAAAGGCTGTTTCATTACAAAGCCTAAGTAACTGCTGCCATAGTTTTAAAAGGAAAGAGTTTTCCTTTGGTCGTGAAAGTAGACCACCCCAAATATTGACGCCTGACTGTTTTTATCGGTAGATTGGTGAAAATGTATCATGGGATAGCAGGTATAGCGGATGATTTGTCCTTACCTGTGCTCAAATATCGACGCCTGACTGTTTTTATCGGTAGCAGTGATAATGTCAATGGGATAGCAGGTATAGCGGATGATTTGTCTCCACCTGTGCTCAAATATCGACTGCCTGACTGTTTTTATCGGTAGCTTGATGAAAATGTAATGGGATAGCAGGTATAGCGGATGATTTGTCCTTACCTGTGCTCACATATCGACGCACTGACTGTTTTTTATCGGTAGCTTGGTGAAAATGTAATGGGATAGCAGGTATATGGATACGATTTGTCATTACCTGAATGCTCAAATATCGACGCCTATTTGTTTTTATCGGTGCAGCTTGGTGATAATGTAATGGGATAGCAGGTATAGCGGATGATATGTTCCATATACCTGCGACGCCTATCAAGGTTGAGAGGGTGTTGGCTCGGTTCGAAAGTTGGTGAAAGTGTGGACGTATTGCTCGTATTTGAATGGGGTTTATATATGTATTTCTGTTACGGAGTACTAGCGTATCGCCTTTCTGCCTGTTCTTCATGTTTTGTTACATGTAACAGAAAAGGCTCTCTTATAGTTTCATGAAAGATGGAGCCCATAAGGATGGCCTTTATGTCTTTCATTGAATATGTGATGTTGGTGATTAGCTTACAGGCTCACACAGTGAAATGTGATACAATTTACCTTGTTTTTTTTTTGGATGGAAATTGTATTTGTTTTACTATAATTTATAGTATAAAAACATCTTCAATACAATTTCTAGTAACAGTTTTGTTAGAACTGGTATTTTTAAAATAAAAAAAAACCTGTCATAATGTTTATTCTTAGATTAAAAAAAAGTAACAAATGCATAGTCTATAAAAAGTTAAGATCTACTTTAAAGTGTTAATTATTTATGAAAAATACAAAAAAAATGAAATATTTAAAATATATAATAAACGTCTTTGTTTTTTTTTTTTGTTTATTTTGTAGAAAGATTACAATTACAGAAAATAAATAATTCTGTCTCATGTAATGTTTATCACTTAAACATCTGTAGCAGGCAGTCTATTAAAGGAAGCCTATGTATGCTGCACTGGAATAACTGTTCACCAGAAAGAGGCTCTGAAAAATAATAAAAATAACCGGTTTGTGTTGGAACTTTTGAAATGCTCTTGCCATTTAACAAATGTGGAAAATCGAAGTTGCATTTCTCTCTCTCTCTCTCTCTCTTTGTCTCTCTCTTTCTCTCTCTCTCTATCTCTCTTTCTCTCTCTCTCTCTCTCTCTCTCTCTCTCTCTCTGTATATATATATATATATATATATATATATATATATATATATATATATATATATATATATATGGTATGACATGTAAGTAAATATTAACTCACTATCCCACCCACCTCACTAGCCTACCACCATATTCATTTCAAAACAATGAAAGTAATGAAAAAAAATGTTTGACTTTACTGGGAGTAGAGCTTGCAAATTATTTGTTGATTCACACAATACCAATACAAAAGTACAGCCAGAAAAAAATGAAGTATGTTATTTGTAGGGGTGTGCCGGAATCCGGTCCGGAATCCGGTTCCGCCGGATTTTGCACTATCCGGTTAAATCCGGTTCTGCCGGATTTACATGTATCCGGAATAACCGGATTCCGGAATAAACCGGTTTTGGAATTTGCCAGATTTTGAGACTCACCTGATCATAATCTGAACTAAAAGTAATTCTCTTTCCCAAATTCCACACGATCGCGGTACATTAATCAATTGTTTCGAGCATTGAGCTTGTTTAATGTTTTGAAGATACCAGAGGCTTGAGTCAGCACCGCTAATAGTGGCCAATCGGCCCAATCCCATACATGATAGTGCGGGGATGAGTAATTATTATTCGTGACGTCATCTTAACCGCAATCACCAATGACGTTGTAACAGAAACAATAGGCCCAAGCGTCTGGCCACCAGCCCGCCACCTTCATAAGAAAATAAATAACAGAAATGAATGGTTTTTGATAAATTCAACATTTAAGTTATTTCGATTTCTCTGAGAGATGGAAAATATGTCTTCTTTGTTATTAAATAAAAATGCATCACCCACGAGATTTCCTGTTGAAAAAATAGTTCAAATATGAATATTAAATATTGTAAAATGAGAAATAGAATATTTTTCCATTCTGAAATTTCCGTGAAGAAACACTAATTCTCTAACACTAATTAATATAACAAGTCACTGAGTTGGTAATCTAACCCTTACCCTAACGTAACGTCTTCCATTAAAAACAATTCCTTCCCAATTTTTTTTATTTTTTAATTTTATTTTATAATAAAGGTTATTATAATTCTATTTAAACAAGGAATTAAAAGTCAAATATGCTTTAAAAAAATTTACCGTAATTTTAATTCATGTTTTGATTTATATTATCGTTCACTCAATTGTTAAAAATGCGTATCATTTTTGAGTAAAAATTAACATTACGTTAGCGGTCTAGTATAAATTTAAAGGTCTTTGGTGATCTCTATGTCACCAAGCCATCTTCGGCGATTCTCGCTTGCGCTATGATCTGTGCTCTTTGGTTTAAACCAGTACTTCTCAAAATTTCTGAAGTCACGCCCCCCCTTGGAATACCAATCTATAAGTCACGGCCCCCCTATTTTTGGTTTAGATTGCTTAAATTTATAACTTTAAACTTCTATATGCAAACTTTTTCTAGTCAATACATGCTTTTTCTAATGTTAACAATGAAAGAGTGAAAGGATTCAACATATAAAATAAGATAAACTAGATTTTATTTTAAACATATATTAATACTATTTACATACAATACATTAGGTTAATTATATTTTATGTGTCACATTTTTCGAAATTCCACGGCCCCCCTCAGGACAGTCCACGGCCCCCTAGGGGGCCGCGGCCCAACTTTGAGGAAGCACTGGTTTAAACAACGGTATAGAGGTAGCCGCGGCCTGCGGCGCTCAGCTGTGATTGTGTGGCATCACTGGAATGTGTACATTATTGGGCTGTGGACTTGGAGTAACTTAACACTGTTAACAAACTAATAGTCATTAGTAAGTTATCAACATCTTATTTTTACTTCTTTAGGCTTGAATAATGGCTTTGTCAAATGCCAATTTAATTCATTAAAATTTGTATTTTAATTTTCAAACTTGTAAAGTACAGAAATACAGAATTATTGTTCTCAAATCTCAATTCAATTCAATCTTGTTATTTGTTTTTTTCCAATTAATTATCCATTTCAATACACATCATAAACTATGAACATTTGAACAATAACAATAAGCAATAAGCATCCATCATCCAATGAGCCAATGACAAGACGAGATGAACTCAGATGATGAGTCTGACTTTCTTCTCAGATTCAAAACAATTAGTGCACTACAATAGTTAAAAATTACACTGCCAAGTGGCAAGTGCCAAAATAATGAAAGTAATAGACTAATAGTAAAGTTGTTTTCCTTTGACCTTGCAGCGAGTTAGAACTTAACAGCGAGTTTAGTTACATATGGATAATAACTTATTATCAATCTGCGTTATATTCTGATTTCAGTGATTTCTGAATAATTTCTATTTTCTAATTTATTTCAAAGTTCTTCACTTCCAACCAGCCAATGTCATTCAGCCATTTCTATTCAGAAGGCATCTAACCCCTCAGATTTACCGGTATCTGCAAAGTACCAAAATCCGGAATAATAATCCGGATCCGGTACCGGATCCGGCGGGTTTCGCATAAGAAAATCCGGATCCGGTTGGAAAAAACGGATCCGGCACACCCCTAGTTTTTTTGAAAGAATATGTTAAAGGTAATGTATGTATTTTTTTTCTTTAAGGTAATCGTTGTTATTTAGATAAACAAACCAAGATAAAAAAATTGGATAAATAGTGCAAGGATCAAACATGGAACATAATGGATGTGTTTTGTAATTAAAAAGATTTATTTCTGCTGGATAACAGACCAAAAAAAATCAGGATGGGCGACAGGAGAAAATGCAACATATCAGTGATCTGATACAACAATTTATCAAATGCAACATATCAGTGATCTGATACAACAATTTATCAAATGCTAAATATGTAGTTGTTTCAAGATGACATTGATAATGAATTCATAAATAAATCTGTTGAACTGTTTCATAGACTAAAGAAAAAGAAATTGAAAATTCAGATAGGTAACCTGTAATTCAACCCTTTTTTTTTTAAATAACATGATTTCTTGAAGTTGTCAGGTACTAGTTATGACAGATGGTCAATACCAATTAATGATCATCACATACTTTAATAGATTGATTATTCTGGTTATTGTTTCACATTATATTATTATTAGTCTTTGAAGCATGAGAGTATTTTTTTTATAAGATGTAATTTTAACAGTACTATTCCGTGGTGACATGTTATAAAAGACTCTGGGTCATTGGCAGGCAACATTTAGAACCGCGAGCCTCAGTGGGTTCTTAGATACACAGAAGGACCGATCAATGGAAGATTGACTTTTTATATGAAACACATAAATGAAATATAAACGTCATTGCTATAAAAGAGCAGGTAACAATGACTGTTCATTATCGTATATTACACTTTGGTTCGCTTTGAAAAGTGTGTGTTATTTTCAATCAATGCTTTTTTTTTATTTATTTTTCACCAACTATTACAACTTGTTTCTATCTAAACATCGACGAGGGGCAGAGCGGTGGAATGTCGATCTGAGCTAGTCGGGTTCGATCCTCGGTAAGAAGCAGAGAATGTTCCAAGAATCTTTAAATGAAGTGGCTACATCAACAGATGAGCTCACTCTCCCTCAGATGATGACTAAACCTAACTCAATAGTATTGTCATCATCGATGTTACTTATTTTATGAATTTATGATGACATTTTTATATATTTTAGAAATGAAATACTTTTAACTTATAGTTGTTACCTAAAAAATACAAGACAAGAAGGAATTCAATGCGTTTTAAAAATCATTTTCTTTCTGCTTACATTTATATTGAGAGGACGGGTGGTCTTGCGGTGTAGAGCGCTAGACTGCCGATCGGAGAGTCCTGGGTTCAAACCTCAGTGAGAACCCAGCTCTAATGGGAACCTGACTTTAAGTTGGGGAAATAAAGGCGTTTGGGCATTGAGCTAACCCCACAGTCATTCTATATGTTGAGATTATTGAAAACGATGACTTCTACACTTCAACTCCCCTATGATCAGGAGCTTAAGGGAACTTTATATTTATAATGAAAAGTTTTTTTGAAGGGCAAAAAGCCTTCAAAGTAATAAATTATTGTTGCCATTATTTTCAAATTCTGAACAAACCATTAACTGAATAACTTTTTATAAAAATTTAAAGTTTCTAGATAATTACTTGATTAGTTTTGACGCTCTTTAAACTGAAGTCCACAATGGCTATTTTTACTTCCCCCCCCCCTCCCCCAACTAATGTTATCGAAGCCACTCAAAGTCGTTTCTAATGAATATTCAGTCTTTATACATCTAAGCCAACAAGCCATTACGCCAATATTGAAAAAAAATATTTATTAGCAAAATAAGAACAGCGTTTATGTGTGGCCTTAACTTGATTCTACATAACCTCATATGCTAAATATTTTTTCAAATATTGTTTACAATAAAACGACAAGGTATCATCAATGCAACCAAACAAACACAAAGTAATTTGAATCCATATATATATATATATATATATATATATTGTTACGTCAGAGTTTATATATTGAGGGCAGGCTCGCCAAAATGTTACGTTATTACTTTCAAATATGTAACGTTAACTTTTCTAACTAATAAATATATCAACGCCAAGGCTTGGTATATGAACACAACAGATCTAACTTTAATTGCTTCTAAACATAGGTGAATATATATATACATACAATATAAGTCCTTTGTCTAATGATGTCTACTTAAACAAATGTCACTACAAGTTTACAACTAACTCTTAGAATCTTAGAACTATCTACACTATGACTGTCAGCACCTTACTAACTCAGAGCGCCTTACTAAGTCAGAGCATCTTACTCTTCTTCTTTTTACTACTACTACTATTCACGCCTTTTATAAGGTTGTGGCGAATACGTTGGTGCAACGTTTTGGGGGGGAGGGGGGGAAACGACGAAGTCTGTCATTTAAACGTTTGGAGGGGGGGGGGAAGAACGTCAGTGGAACGATTCAATATGGTGGCTGCAACCTTGACCCGGTGATGAACTGGGTGAAGTCAAATTGTACACGCCACATACCTCCCTCCTTTCCAAGTTTTACGTAGTAAAATAAACTAACAAATATTGTTATAAAAAAGTCTAGTGGGGAACAGTATTACATCACACTGGAAATGGTATGGATGTCAAATCAAATATGTCTAGACTACTTGTCAAGCATCTATGCATAAGTCAATATAATATAACGTAATACATTTTAATAAATTACAAAACTTAATAAGCATGAAACAACAAAACATAATGAATGCAATGTTCTATAATACAAACAAGTTCTTTCTGTTACTGGCTTGTATTGCTCCTTGATGGCTTGGTTCAAATAGGTGACGGGGCATACAGGTCAGTTTTACACAACGTGTCCAAGGGAAAGACGAAAACGTTCCATTGTCTGTAATATTCACTGGCTGGTGAACTTGAGGTTGAAGTGACATTAACTACACCTCTTGTAGTAAACGTGTCAATGTATGAGGCGTGGTTTTAGTTTTGTCTGTTTCATTGATATAAACTGTTGATGACCTTCTGCATCTCGTTGGTAACAGGAAATTATCGAGTGCGTCGTTGACTGGGTTTACGCTTGAGTGAGGGGCTACACGTAGATCAAATATGATGAGGTGAAAGCACATAAGGGGTAGATCGTTAGTAACAGATAAATGTTTAGAGCCCTCACAAAGGTGGCACGCTTGAACTTATACATAACGATATGTAAGTACTCAGGTCTTTGTTAGTCAGCCTGTGACATAACATTAGCTTTTTATGAAATTTTACGGGGCATATTCTTTAGAGTGGGGGGGGGGGGATATCGAACATATTATCTCAGTATCTTAGTATCTTCAATTGTACGAGTCAGAAACAAGACATCTAAACTTACCGTGTAACTTCTGGACTTAGCTGATCATACTTAATTCAGTATATCTATCTAGTGTGACTTATATCACTTACCTTTGACTCCGCATTTGCATATATTACTTAGCCTTAGCAAACATCATATTCTTACTACTCTTATATTAACAACATCAACTTTATAACTTATGTTTAATTGACATTCTACTTAGTAATTAAAGCTATAAATTCATAGTCTGCTTATGTGTAAGGTCAATTTATACTCAGCAAACTCTGGCGGTAATTCCTATTATACTCGCAATTGAGAGCAGAACTGTTCTCCTGTGACCTCTTTTACAACACTGTCTACAAATAACGTCATCTACACGCTTTGGACAGGCCCTAGACTTGTGGTTGTGTAACCCACAACGAAAACAACTGATTGGCTTTACACTACGGGTTCTACTGTGCTGTAGGTCACTGAATCTAACTCTGGGCTTTTGTTTGTAATTTGTCCTAGTTTGCCTGTTATTTCTATCGTCTCTGATCTCCATAACACTATTACCTATAATAAGGTCTGTAATGAGCCTGTCAACTACCTGTGCTTCTACCCTACCATTTAAAATAGTTTGTCTGTATGTCTATTTCTGCTGTGCGGGAGGTTACAATTTGTCCGTCAAAGCCTCAATTTGCAAACCTGCCTGTGTATTGGGAGAAGGTTGGAATTAAATATTTCTTAACTAGGACTGTATTACATCCTGAACCTCTTAACACGTCTACGCTATTATGTCCTATTCTACCTTTTGTTACTGTCAAGGGCTTGGATGGCTCTAATGAACACATGGCGTCATGAACCCTGTCTCTTGAACTACTTCTACCTCTTCCCTGATAATTGTGGCTACGGTTGTCCTCAGGTGACCTAGATTGTCTATTATTATGGTTCAAAGGACAGTCCTTAGCAAAATGTCCTTTTCTGTTGCAGCTTCTACATATTAATTCTGTCCTACCTGCCGGTCTATTCTCATTTACTCTGTTCTGACTATGTCTGTGATGGGACCTGCTTATGTCGCTACCAAAACATATAATGTCCTGTATATCATTTTCTACTGTAGTTGTGGGTCTATCAGGGTGAGCGGTTTTATATTTCCTTATTAGGTCCACAGCTGTCTCTACTGTCTTTGGTCCCCTTTCTAAAATGAATGACTTCAATTCAGGGTGGCAGGAATGAATCTCCTTGTCTAACAAGAAAAATGTCCTAAAGGCTTCGAATGTCCTTTCTACCTTAGCATATTGTAGCCATTTATCCAAGGCAGTACCTAATTTGTCAAAATATGTCTGGGGGTCATCGTCCTTTTGTAAAACTGTCTGATGAAACGGCTTCCTAAAGCTAGCTTCTGTCTGTCCATATGTCCTTAGAAGCTGTTCTCTAGCTACCTGGTAACTGTCCTGGTTTAAACATATCTTAAGGGAAACGTCACTGGTAAAAGATTTGCCTAACAAGTACGTCCATTTGGATTCGGGGAAGTCAAGTTCTCTCATGTCACGTTCGAATTTAGTAAGGAAATTGTCGATCGTTGTCTTCTGTTCGTCAAATAGATGGTATTTATAGTGAGCTATTCTATTTGCAAGACTATGATCTATGGTTGACAGTGGGGTATTAAGCTGGCTATCCCTTAACTCTTTCTCTAATTCTAACTGCTTAATTCTTATCTGGCCTTGTGTTATGTTGTAAGCCTGTTCCTTCTCTAACCTAGCCTGTTCCTTCTCTAACCTATCCTGCGCCCATTTCTCTAATTTTTTTGTCTCTATCCCTAATGTTTGTCCTAAGGTAACGAAATGTTCGAATGACGACATTCTGAGTTATGAATAATGATTTACAAACAAATTAAGTTACCTTGACTTACCTTAATATTAACTTCAACTAAATAAGGATAATGAAATACTTATTATCTACAATCTAACACACAAACTAAGTAAATTTCTGCGGTACAAATACAATACGAAATAAACAAGACAAAAGGCAGAGAAAAACTGATAGTAACAACAAATAAAACAATACTGTCACATATACACAAACTAGACAGTAACGATCTAACAAATAAATGTTATGTAATCTCTCCAAGCACCGCTTTTAAACACTCCGTTACAAAAGTAACAAAGATGTACTCAGTGAGAGACCACCAACAAAATATCTATAAGGATTCAAAATATACGAGACATTTGATTGTGCACCAATATAAAATTTAAAAAGAAAACTTATCTGGTTTGAAGAATATATAAGCACAGACTGACTGACTCCTCTTGTCGCCTTCTCTCTGCTCTCCTAGATTATGTATGAGTCAGTGAGACTCCTCTGTAGGCTGCTCTCGAGTCAGTGAGACTCCTCTGTAGGCTGCTCTCGAGTCAGTGAGACTCCTCTGTAGGCTGCTCTCGAGTCAGTGAGACTCCTCTGTAGGCTGCTCTCGAGTCAGTGAGACTCCTCTGTAGGCTGCTCTCGAGTCAGTGAGACTCCTATGTAGGCTGCTCTCGAGTCAGTGAGACTCCTCTGTAGGCTGCTCTCGAGTCAGTGAGACTCCTCTGTTGGCTGCTCTGGAGTCAGTGAGACTCCTCTGTAGGCTGCTCTCGAGTCAGTGAGACTCCTCTGTAGGCTGCTTTCGAGTCAGTGAGACTCCTCTGTAGGCTGCTCTCGAGTCAGTGAGACTCCTCTGTAGACTGCTCTCGAGTCAGTGAGACTCCTCTGTAGGCTGCTGTTGCTGACTTAGATGAAGATTCCAGAAATATCTTTGGGCAGGCTCGCCAAAATGTTACGTTATTACTTTCAAATATGTAACGTTAACTTTTCTAACTAATAAATATATCAACGCCAAGGCTTGGTATATGAACACAACAGATCTAACTTTAATTGCTTCTAAACATAGGTGAATATATATATACATACAATATAAGTCCTTTGTCTAATGATGTCTACTTAAACAAATGTCACTACAAGTTTACAACTAACTCTTAGAATCTTAGAACTATCTACACTATGACTGTCAGCACCTTACTAACTCAGAGCGCCTTACTAAGTCAGAGCATCTTACTCTTCTTCTTTTTACTACTACTACTATTCACGCCTTTTATAAGGTTGTGGCGAATACGTTGGTGCAACGTTTTGGGGGGAGGGGGGGAAACGACGAAGTCTGTCACCTAAACGTTTGGAGGGGGGGAAGAACGTCAGTGGAACGATTCAATATGGTGGCTGCAACCTTGACCCGGTGATGAACTGGGTGAAGTCAAATTGTACACGCCACATATATATATATATATATATATATATATATATATATATATATATATATATAAATAGATAGATACGGAAGAAAAATGAATAGAATCAGTCAATACTAGTTCATACATTTTTCAATACACCTAACAAAAACATTAAATAAATCAATAGTGTATTATAAACTGTGCTGTTTCACAGTAAAATACAACTTGAATTCTCAATCAATATCAGGTGCCAGTATTGTTTTAGATTATAGTAGAATTGCATATCGTAATCGATACTTTTCTTAAGTTCCAATTCTAAAGAAATTCTTTCCTTTTCCAGTTGATCACGTTTTAGTAACAGTTTCTGTAGAATGATGTCATGTACAAATTCATCTTTCAACGACTGCACCGCTTCCTTTTCTTTTACTTTCTTTTCTTTAATGAATTCCTTACATTCCATTTTTTCTATTTCCAATAACTGAAAATTTGTATCAAGCTCTTGCTGCAGTTTGTTCAACTGTAGTTTTTGATCACTTTCTGTGGGAGTCTTAGATATGTCTTGTTCTATACAACGCACATTTGATTCGAGTTGTGTCGTATTATGTTCATCTATGTCTGTGGCGTTTATTTTATCTTGCAGCTGATCTCTTTGATTTTGTTTTATCTTATCGGTTTCAGCCCGAAATTGTTCTTTGTATGTAACCTCTTTTAGCAATATACTATGTTTTTCTATTTCTTTCTCTTTAACACTATTTCTAAGTGTCAAGAATGAATCTAGTATTCCCCTTAAACGCTCAGACTCTTGATCAATATTTGTTTCATTTCTTCTATATCTCACCATAAGGTCATCCAATTTTTGAGAAAACAACTTTATAGACCCTTGAATGTTCGCAATCATATCATTGACCTGTTTTTGACGCTGTTGAAGTAAGCTGTCTTTCAGAAGATGACTTTTTAAAGTTTCGATGCAAGACTGCAATTGGTTCAGCTTTTTTGTCTTTGTGCTCTCTTTACAGAAAGACACTGACGACAGATCTTGCAAAATTAAACTAATTCTGCTCAGGTCTTCAGAAATTAATTGCTTCTCTGTGTCACTAATTAAACACTGTCTGTTGATCTCTGCACGACGAAAGTTGGTGTCTGTGTATCGCGTCCAGTTTGTGTTCATCTTCTTTAAACATTTAAGAAGTTTGGTCATTTGCTTTTCTTTGATGTTTTCATCATTTGTGACATTGTCAAACAGAACCACCCTATCTTGGCATTCTGCTACAAGATCTTGGAATTGACCCTTTTGATCATTGATCCACTGTTTGAACTTTACGTCTATACAGTCAGTGTAAAATTTATCACCACAAGTAAGTATTAATATGCAGTAGCGCTTCATAAAATAATTCCCGAAGATTTGCTTCAACATTCTCACGCTGTCATATTCCTCTTTGGTGTATCGGACGCCGTATCTCAGCACTAGTAGAAATGCGTGATAACCTTGTGGATTGAGAATGACCGCGTCCTTCATCTGTAAAATGACCTGCTTGGACGCTTCCGCTGGGTCAGTGATGGCGGCAGTATCCGCCACCCCGGGGGTGTCCACGACTTTAATGACGTAGTTTTTATAAGCTCGGACTTCGAAGTCCACCTTTTGAGTGACTGATGTAGTACTAGGTGATGCTTTGAAAACTGGACGACCTAATATAGTGTTTCCTGTGGAACTCTTCCCATGGCCACTTTTACCAATCAGAAGAAGATGGACGTCCTGCAACTGAAAGTTTCAATGGGGGAATATGGTATAGTATAGAATATGTTATATGTTATAGTATAGAATATGTTATATGTTATAGTATAGAATATGTTATAGTATAGAATATGTTATATGTTATAGTATAGAATATGTTATATGTTATAGTATAGAATATGTTATATGTTATAGTATAGAATATGTTATATGTTATAGTATAGAATATGTTATATGTTATAGTATAGAATATGTTATATGTTATAGTATAGAATATGTTATATGTTATAGTATAGAATATGTTATATGTTATAGTATAGAATATGTTATATGTTATAGTATAGAATATGTTATATGTTATAGTATAGAATATGTTATAGTATAGAATATGTTATATGTTATAGTATAGAATATGTTATATGTTATAGTATAGAATATGTTATATGTTATAGTATAGAATATGTTATATGTTATAGTATAGAATATGTTATATGTTATAGTATAGAATATGTTATATGTTATAGTATAGAATATGTTATATGTTATAGTATAGAATATGTTATATGTTATAGTATAGAATATGTTATATGTTATAGCATAGAATATGTTATATGTTATAGTATAGAATATGTTATATGTTATAGTAATGAATAGTAAAATTAACCTTTAAAACAATTTTAAAAGTTTGGTTAAGGTATACGTGTGCATATTTTACACTGTAAACCCTAGCGTTACATAAATATTTCTGCCTTAACAATAGCTTCTTTCTTTAAGCAAAAAGTTTGATGTTTATATCAATTCTATGAAATCAGTGTCCTTTTTGCAAAACATGTAATTAACTTATATAACAAGAGAAGTTTAGACTTAAGAAATATAATTTGCTTAGGACTTAATGACCCTAATTACTTGAGTCCTAAGCATTATATATATAATATATATATAATATATATATATATATATAATATATATATATAATATATATAAAATATATCATATATATATATATATTCTCTCATATCATTTTAAAATTACATGTGACTTTATGATATCAGTTATTAAACAGTGCCCATCTATAATCATCAGTTCAAATGCTGAATCGCCCTTGATTCCGTGACCTGTGTTTAATTAGACCATTTATATTTCGTGCTGTTAAGTTAGTGAAAACGATCTAACCTTTTTAAAACCGTATTTTGGCTTTAAAAAATTCCTCAATCAAACTGTTCTTCTGGAGCTAATATATATTTTCAGAAAGCACAGCGTGCATTTAAGAATAAAAAGAAACTGCATCGTTTATATCGAAAAAGAAATCGATTTTTCAAATCAGCAGATACTTGATGTCCAAATAACCACAATAAATTCCATTTACACCAAAAGGAAGCGTTTCTTCAGTAGCTACCTTTGAACCGATTTTTCATACTATCTAAAATTGTAGAGATTATTTTAGTTTATATTTGCAAATGTATTTTACACATTATCTCAAGGATTTTTACATCTGGCATTCTCATGCAAATGCAATGGGATTTTCTTAGGAAACGTAGATCTGTAAATAGATGATTATTGGTGACCTTGTACGGTGTTAGCAAACAACTATATCCATTGGTGCGTCCTGGGATTAATAAACATGTGTGGGCCAGCCTTATTGATCACCAATAAGGATGTAGGCGTATAATTGATTACCTGTTCTATATGCAATACCATATAAATTTCATGTTTCAAAATCGAGCACACCACAAGTATAATATCAAAATATTTATCGTCCTCAGGTGATTACAATCGGCAGAATGAAGACTGGGGGTATTAGATCATGGGACTGTCTGGGTCAGGGAATTGCGTGATCATGGGACTAGAGGGTCGGGGGTGGTAGATCATGGACTGCTGGGGTCAGGGGTGGCCAAGATCATGGGACTGTAGGGACAGGGGTGGCCAGATCATGGGACTGTAGGGACAGGGGGTGGCCAAGATCATGGGACTCTAGGGACAGGGGGTGGCCAAGATCATGGGACTGTAGGGACAGGGGGTGGCCAAGATCATGGGACTCTAGGGACAGGGGGTGGCCAATATCATGGGACTGTATGGTCAGGGGGTGGCCATATATTATTTTCTAAAAAATAAAAAAAAAATGTTGCATTATATTTTAATCTTATCATGTTTAAATAGCAGAAGTTATGGGACAGTGAAATGTGTCCTGATCTCAAATCAACCGACACCTTTCCGTTCCCAATTTCCAGCAATTGATGTGAGAATATCTCAGCTTGAAAGGCATATTTGTATGTCTTAATGCAAGGGAAGCAACCGTTTTATTATTCTCGTTCGTCGTAGTCAAACACGGTTATATCGCTTGTCTAGTTAGATGAGAATATTTTTTTATTGAATCATATTTGTTTACATTTAAAAAAGAAATATTCTAATTCCGTAATGTAAAGTGCCTTCTTTGAATATCTATTTTGTAAACAGTAACTTCACATCAGATGTAAAAGTACGCATGAAATAAACTAGATTAGTGAAGTATAAAAAATATTCGAGACCATTGTGTTATAAATTATAATGCCTTTGTTCTGCTTTGATGATAAACATTTTTGCAAAACAAAAAGAAACTCAAGTAGAACAGAGCAGTGACCAGTGGCCCCAGGCTGGACAACAATAAAACATACCAAGTGGAGTGTTTGTGTTTTCCCTAGACCTGAAGACTTCAAATAAGGGCATAAGTTGACTAAGCTGTAAGATCTCTCCCCCCGGCCCCCTACGTCCCATATCTTCTCTCAGCTGTCTCTCACCATGATGTCATGGATACCTCACCATATATCTCAGCTGTCTACACAATTCCAAGGGGGGGGGGGCGGGCGGGCTCCATTTATCTCTTAGCTGTCTACACAATTCCAAGGGGGGGGGCTCCATTTATCGCTCCGCTGTCTACACAATTCCAAGGGGGGGGGGCTCCATTTATCGCTCCGCCTGTCCCACACCAATTCCATGGGAGGGGGCTCCATTTATCTATCAGCTATCTCTAGACAAAATTCCAATGCTGGACCTCGAGTCACAACCCTCAAAACTTGATAAAGTGAGGTCTGTAGCTGTAAGACAATCCTCACTTGACCAATGACCAACTAGACGCCAACCCGCCCTCTACCCAATCATCGGTAACGGCTAGTATGTCAACAAAGACCCTTCCCCCACTCCTCGCCCACACCGACATCCACGGTTGTGACATCAGCTAGAGCGGATAGACTGACCATAGGCTAAACAAACCTACACCTAGGAAACGTGATTTCTCCTAAATTAACAAGTGGACAAGTGTAATAGGACCTATGATAATACTTTGACCCACTCGTGACACCCCCACGTCTGTAGAATACATCCTGTTACCGAGCAGAAGAATATAACACTCTATTACACAGTAGAACACAAAAAAAAACAACAAAAGAATCCTCTATAAATACATTTTTAGACTATTAGAAATAAAAACATAAATTAAATTGTTTTAATTAAACTTTTATTTCAAGAACTTTAAGAATGGTGTTACAGCTCAAATAATAAACTTAAACAATATAAAACTGTGTGAAATTAAAATATTGGGCAGTGATAATAACTTGTGATTTTTTTCCCATCACCCGAATCCAGTAACAATAATTGTGTACTTACATAAAAAAGTGATGTTTTATTATTTATGATTTACCAATTAGTGTATGATTTAAAATAAAAAATAGGTAACACTACCTAATTAACCGAATTGAAAAAAAAATTGTTAGCCATGCTAAGAAAGGTATAAATTATCATGCGATTTGAAAAAAATACATTGTAATATAATCTTGTAGAAATTGATATGTATAGTCGTCTCCCGTCATGATACACTTTGTAAAAAAAAAATCAATAATGGAACCCTGAAGATGAAATGTCGAAGAGGCAGTTCTAGAAAAAGAAATAAACTGACCCAGATAGCGCGTCAAACCACGGACAAGCCAAAAGCCAATGGTGAATGTGTGACAAAAACGTAACAGCAAAATAGTTCCCTTACCCTAACGGGCCATCGGGGCAAGATAAAGTGTAGAATTCATCTGTTTCAGTAACCACAGCATATAAAGGGATTGTGTGGTTAGCACTTGACTTCCCCATCTCAAGTGAGGTACCCATTTAAAGCTGGGTGGACTAATGTGACTTAAACTAACTCTCACCAAATACATTTCTCTTGGTTCTCGCCGAGGATCGAACTCAGGACTTTCATCTAAACAACGCGGCAATCCGTCCCACTTAAAAAAAAGAGGGATGAGACCAATGGACCAGTGTCATTGAGATCTTTTTAATGACAAAAATTGTTGATTCGTTGGTGAATTTATGAAACGAAAATTTGCGAGATAAACGCAGGTTCAAACCATTTAAAATAGGAATGCTATGTTAAGCTGGATTTAAAAACACCATTGCTGTTACTTTTAAATTTCAAGGTAAACGAATACATTTTATGCGTTGTTTTTTTAGTTCCACGATGGATCTAAGAAATCTTAAAAAAAAAACAGTTTATTTAAAGTACAAGACATAGGTCTCCGTTTAGAGCAAAAATTATGAACAATAGTAAATATCTTATAATAAAATTCAAACATTAACATTAGATATTTCGAAATCACGAATTTAAACAATTTCTAATAACTTCATCTATAAGTTAACTTTGAAAATACCAACTTATTTTGAAAGAACTATGATGACGTTTTGTTAACACAATAAAAATCAAAGAAAAAAAGTTATTTTTTTGTTGATGAACTTAAATTGTTCTTTTTGAATTACCCAATTGATCTTTGTTATCAAAGCTGAAATTTACTGTTATCATATTTCAAACGCCGAATCGACTTACTGTAGTGTATCCGCAAGTCTTAGGACATGTACCTCCGGTTATCGCTTATCAAAAGTCTCTTTATAAATATATAGTTATATTCTTTAGTGAAAAAAACGCAAAGTTCGTCAGTTTTAATATTGGAACCCTTGTAAAATATGAGATATACGAGCATTGTTAAACATGTTTTGAGGTCACCATATTTTGTACCATTTTAAAGATAACCAGCTCGTGAAGTGAATATTACATTAAGGCGTGATCACTTATTTCAATTTAATTATAAAATAGCTTCATTAGAGAGTGTTGGTGACTGAAATTTCTTTAATCGGATTTTTCCTATGAATGTTAAACAATCATTTCAATTTTCCTTTCCCTTTTCTCTAATATAAGAAGATTTCAACTAGATGTTATACTATAATAAGATTTCAACTAGCTGTTATACAATAGTTATAAGTAAAATAAACAGCTACATTACTGCGCATAGATTTTTCAGTCTCTTAGGGAATGTACCTGTTTTTTCAAACAATTCCTTCTGAAGGGCATCATAGGCATCTTTCATTTGATTAAATTGTTTTATCATTTCTTCCTTCTCTTGTTTCGTTTTTTCTTCTGTTTCTTTTTGACTGTTAATTTCTAATTCATACTGTATAGTTAAATTGTTTTTCTCCGTAAAAAAAGTATTTTTCGCCTTCTCTATTTCTGCCTCAACCTCTTCATTGTATTTCTTTTTTTCTTCCATTTGTAAATTTATCATTTCGTTCAAGTCATCTTGATGAGCTTTCTTTTCTTTAGCTTCGCGCTCTATTAAATCCTCCATCGTGGATAATAAGGCGACAATTTGGTCTTCAAATTGACTTTTGGCTTCAGCTTTTGATTCACGGCATTCCTTTTCTAGTTCCTCCATTCTGCGTTGATAGCCTTTCTTCTCACTCTCAACGCTGTCTAACGAACGTTGAAATTCAGCTTTCATTCTCTCTTCTTGCTCTAAAAACCTTTTCTCCATTTCTTTTTTTTCCATTTCTATGCGCTGTTCATCTTCAGCTCTTTTTTTCTCATAAGATTCATTCATTGTACGTATGCCTTCATCCTGTAACTTCAATATTCTTTCCCTTTCTTCTTTTAAATCTGATTCTTTTTTTATAATTGCAGTAGTTACTTGTAAACGATTAATAATCAATTTAGATAATGAATCAATCATCTCAAATGATTGACTTAGTGCACCTGTATTATTATCTTCTGATTGTACCTTAATTTTTATATCAGACGCTTTGTTAAGTAAACATTCCAATTTTTCTTTGCCCTCCTCTGATGAGTCGGAATTTAGTTTTTCCAATTCACTGGATATAAAACTGCATTCCTTATTGGTTTCTTGTAATATTCTCGGTCCTTTAGCAGCTACTAATAAATAATTTCTACATTTTAACGCTCTCTGAAAATAATTATCATTATAACGCATTCCACGACTTTGTAAATTGTCGATGGTCTTTATCAATTTTTTCATCTGTAAATCAAGTTTTTCTTCATCTTTTGTCACATTATCAAATAGAACGATTCTGTTTCCACATTCCTCCATCAACTCTTTCAAAACATCAGTTTGTTCTGAGCACCATTGTTTAAATGATTTACTTGTTTTATTATGACTATAAAAAATGTCGCCATGAGTCATCAGTAGAATACTAAACTGACTTATAATTTGTGCTCCAAAAATAGATTTCAATGTGTCAATGACATGTTTTTCTTCTTTAGTAAATCTGACTCCATATCTAACCACAAATAAAAATGCATGGTATCCATCTGGGTGTTTGATGACGACATCTCCCATTGTTTCAATCAGATATTTGGTAGCCTTTTCAATGTCTTTCATGTTGTTTGTGTCTTCTATTCCCGGGCAGTCTACCACTTTTATTCTGCGGTTGTCGTACTGTACATAGCCAGCTTGCACATCGTGTGTCACTGAAGTACTGCTGTCTGTATATTTAAAAACATCTCTACCAAGTATTGTATTCCCAGTTCGACTTTTGCCATTTCCGGTTTTCCCTATTAGCAGTACGTCGATATCCTGTAACACATTACATTATTATTTAATTTATATTCAATTAGAATTATAGAAAAACGTTTACATTTTTATATAAATATTTGAAAGCAAAATCACTCATCAGTGTAAAGTGCTAAATAAGAATTACGGTTGAAACATGCGTGTCTAATCTCGTTTTCAAAGATAAATTAGTTAGAAAGTTGCAATATTGTGAACTATCGAGCATAAAACACTACTACAATCTTATTGTATCTTATATTATATATATATATATATATATATATATATATATAAACACACACACACACACACACATATATATATATATATATATATATATATAATATCATATATATATTGGTGCGCCCACTCAATACATTAGGAAAAAATTAAATTTCATTTACCCTAATTTTTTTCCTTTTGTAGTGTTTACCACGTTTCATGAAGATACAAGTGATGTTTAGAGAGGTAGCTCAATGGATGATGTTTTATAAATATGTAAGAAAAAGTACTGTATTTGATATTAAGGGAGAATAGGAGGAAAAATTCTATTACTTTACATATAATGTATATTTTCTTATATTTTATATTATGGTGCAATATATATATATATATATATATATATATATATATATATATATATATATATATATATATTCATTTGCTTCTCAGCATATATCATAACTGTTTTGTTATTTTAATAGTTAATTCTATTGTATTAAGAAAGCTACTGTTGTGCAGTACAGCTATACGACAATAATCAGTGATATTATAATGTCATCCACCAAACTCATTCAGTTGTATTTGGTTCTAATATTACCAACACTGTTTGATAACACAGGCACCAGCATACCGAAGTGGCAAAGAAGATGGAGTTTAGTACCAGCAATGACAGTGACACAGAGGCTAAAACCCAAATGGATTTATGATCCCGATGATCCTGATAGACTTACCGAGCCACCTGAAGTGTCTACTAAATCAGTAAGGATCATTCCGATCCACTAATATTGAGTCTGGGTTTTTGTCTTCCGTGGTCGAAATAAAATCATTGACAAAGACATAGTTTATAGTGCAGCAGCAGCGAATCGCCGGCACAGTACTACAGCCTGGCAATTAACGCTCAACATTCGTAGCATTATTTTCGACCACTGGTGAGACAATTTTTTATGTTATAATTCCTTATATATTTTTACTTTTGACAAAAATGTAAAAAAAGGTAGTAACTTCGCGCTTTTGAAATTCGAGCTGTTTGGTGACTAAAAACATGTTTTCTTGGGAAAAGTGAAATTTGGTGATTTTTTAATGTGGGAGGAGTGAACTAAAGTGATCTTTTAAACTAAATATAATATGCTTAGAAAAACAAATAAATGGTGGAAAACTTTATTTTTTTATTCATTTAAATGTGTTTTCCCTGTCACTTATAATACTAATATAGAAATGTTAATGATCAATTTTGTCTTGTCTAACATTGTGTGAAAATTATATGTCTTTTTTCACTCACAGACGTAGTCAACGTAAACATTTTGAAGCAGCATCTACAGAGATTCATGCATCGTTTCATCCAAACTGCCCATTAATGTGCACTGAGATGGAAAAATGTTGCCTGCATTAACATCAAAAAAGTTAATTGATCGTCTTGCTATTCTGGTATCTGGTGATGGAACAATGTAGTTGCTGTTCAAAATACCCAAGGGAACTCTTATATTTGAGGCCAACTGCCGTGTTTAATCTTATTAAATAATGGAAAAATGCTGATACCATCATTCATGAACAATTTTTGGCAGTAACAAAGATACTGTCCCAGTGCCTGCATTCTTCTGGAGAAAAACGTGGCAGAGAATTGATCAGCTTAGCATGCATGCGCCATATAATGGATATCATTTTGGCAATGGTGTTTGATTCACTGATGGGGCCGTCTATTGAACCAAATATCAAGTTATTCCAGAGATTTCTTAAATATTGGGTCTCAATTGACACATCGATTTATGCAAGTGGAATGAATGTAGATTTTATTGCAGTGGTTCTCAATCCAGTTCGGGATGAAATCATTCACTTCATTCAGCATCAGCCAACAGTGTTACAGCCGACATCCTGTAATTGTCTTCTCTAAATTGCAGCTTATGATTTTTAGATGAAAAAGATTCTGGCTCCTGGAGCTTATCACCGGGCCAGGTGGTTGGCAAAACTGATTTACAGCTTTAAGATTTTTATTTTACGATCTAATGCCTGCCTGCTGTATTCAATTATCACTTTAGTTCACGCTAACGCCTTTCATACTTAAGGTCTACCAAAATTCGTGGTTTACATCACCATGTGCTAATCTGCTCCCCGTAGAGATTTGCAGCTACTTCAACAATTGGAGAACTACAAGGAAACAAACGACACCGTTGCCAAAGCAGCAATAAAATCATTCTCTGGGCACTTGTGGTACTTAAGTGAAATTCTGGTAGGTTTTGCATTTTTTTACAATGTTTTTTCATCTGAAATGAAGTTAGTCATGGTTGCAGCACTTGACGAGATAAAAAGAGATCATCTTCGAAGAATAACCTTCTGTGCAACATTACAACAAAATAAACTTTCTGATTTTGTATCGCAACACACCAGGAAAGTTTTCACAGCTTTGAACATAGCACAAGATTTTCTGACCACGAATCCCGACACATGGGCCACTGATAACAACTACATTGTTGGCCAGAAGAAAGTTGCAAGTTTGAAAGTCGTCAATGATGCAGCCGAGCGTGAAGTGGCCAATGGAGTGCTAACCAATCAAGAGGAACATTTTGGGGATGGCAGGATAAAAACTCAGACATTTTTTTTGAGTGACACCCTAATATATATATATATATATGTGTGTGTGTGTGTCTGTGTGTTACGGCAAAAGCATGAAGTTTGGCCTATTAGGGTACTGGCTGGTCATTTCGCACATTGGCCGAGGTGTGTGGCCGATGTCCGATGTACTATATGATTATAATTACAGTATACAGACATTCAAAGTCTTTCATGAGCTATTTCTTCCGACTTTGGCCCATCGCCCCTTGACCTTTTGCAAACTGGCTGGCCAAACCCCAACATCTAGAAAAGATCGGACATTGGATTGTCAAGGTGATGCGATATTGGCCACTTCCCACTTCCCAAGTAGGCAGACAAGTTTGCCATTAGGCCGATATCGGAATATGGCCTTAGCATAAACAGTAAAATGTATTAAGTCATTCACTTATTGAGTTCTACGGTCATGTTTCATAATGTGTCCCCTGTTGCTGGATTACAAATTCAGCTCTCCATGTCTTCAAATAAATTCATTCGATTTAATGGGATGCTTTCAATGCAAATCTACGCAATTAATTTTTGTTTCCCTTTGCGATTAATAATTAGAAAAAGTGTTATTGTTTAAGTTGCAGCTCAAAACCTTTAGAGAGTAATTCTATGAAAGTTGCCAGGAGAATTAGAAATGTATTCAAACGTCAATAAATAAGACAAATGTTAATGTTAAACAATTAGTTTTACGTTGTATATTGAGCAATGCATTTTTAGTTTATAATAATGTGCATTCCGATGGCACAATTAAAAGTCAATATATTATTGAAGCAAAAAGTATCTTATTTCAAAATTGTTATTGACATACTATGGCAAAAATGCCATTTGTGTAGAAAATTACTAAAAAATTTAGAAAAAAAAAAGATATAATTTTTTATTAGAATTTCTAAGAAGTAATAATCGGATTGTTTAACATTGTAAAACTACACCTGAAAGTAAACATACTGCAAGCGAATTTGATAACAGCGTGAGTAAAAATCGCGCAATATATTAAATTACGTGACCTCAATTATTTGTCATGTCTGACTCTCATGACGATACAATGTACACGGTGTGATCCTTAAGTTTGTTATGCGATATTAGCAGTATCTATATTCAGGGAGAATGAGAGAGAGAGAGAGAGAGAGAGAGAGAGAGAGAGAGAGAGAGAGAGAGAGAGAGAGAGATAGAGATAGAGATATATATATTTATATAGAGAGAAAAAGAGATGGACAGATCGATATAAAATAAAATAGATGCACCCTGTATTTAAATATAGTTCTTTTCTTATTTAATTAAGACTTAGGCCTAAGTCAACTAATTCCAGGGGACATAAATCAGATTTTTGTACTTTCTACAATCAATAAAAATTATAATTTTTGATAAACTTTTTTTTTAAATACACATTTTTACAAACTGTATGGGTGGGACTGCTACTGGGAATTATCTAATAAAGTTTTTATATTACATTGAGGCTAAAAGCGTTTCTCTAAATTATCTTTAAACACAGTTCATACCTTGAATACCTTCACTACCTTGTTTTTACATTTCTTGTTTTTTTTGCCACCTACAAAACAAAAATTAAATCAAATGTTATAATTTTATTTTCATCTTTTAAAGATTTTCACTTTTTAAAAAAAGAAAAAAATTCTTTTGTTATACCTGTTTTTATCTTGTCTTTAAACAATAATTGGTCCTTTTCAAGCTAGAATAAAAAAAAACTGTTATAGGTTATACCTATCAATAAATAGTGGGATTTTAAAGACAATTTATGGTCTAATGGGAAATATGAAATGTTTATTTAAACATGACACCGTGCAGAGTTGGTAGAAAAAGTTTTTTTTGTTGTTTAGTCTGGTATAGAATAGCTAAATAAATTCACTTTTATTTTAAACAGCGTGCAACATGCAATAAAAAAATATTTTTCATCTTCAAAATGCACTAGAAAGTCAACAAAAAAATATAGTATATCATTTTAATATTGTATATATATATATATATATATATATATATATATATATATATATATATGAATTGTGATTACTTTAATTAAAAGTTTAGATGATCATAGTATAGTGAGCTGATGTTGTCTATACATTAGCTTCAAGCAACAATAAATTAACTTATTTAATATTTACATAACACACACTCTTATATTTTTACTTTTTAAAATTATATAAGACATATGCAGTATGCATTATGTTAGTATCACTTGTAGTGGAAGATCTTAGTAATTACTAGGGAGCGACCGATATGCCTTTTTACCGATAGTCCGATACCGATATTTTCCCCCAGCATTTTTACCGAGAACGATATTTTATTTTTAGGGGCTGTCCATTATTTATGTCAACAAATTTTTGGAGATTTTTACCCCCCCCCCTTGTCAACAACTTGTCAAACTTTCCGAGACCCCCCTATAAAATTACGTCAACATTTGATTACCCCCCCCCCCTAAAAAGTTGGCTTCCAAAATGTTTATGTGGCAAAATTAGTAGGAATATAGTTAGTTTAATTAAAATACTGAATGTTAAGCGAGTGTGTAACACATAACTACAAACGCTGCTTAATTTTCCTATTTATTAAGTAATTATATTAAATTTAAAAAAGTAACATTGTTGACGTCAACTTTTCTTGACCTCCCCCCCTCCCCCTTGTCAACAATTGTCAAAAATTTTCTGACCCCCCTCCGCCCTATTTTGTTGACGTAATTAATGGACAGCCCTCTAAGCAACAAAAATGCCAATTGCCAAACATGTGTTATTCTGGTGCTATATGACGTATTTCAACCCAAGTTCACATATTTTGTAACACTTCGCCCACGCGTGTCTTGTTTACCCCCCCCCCATGATACCGATATTTTTTTTAAAATCAACAACAATGCCAAAAACGTGTTTCTCTCATGCTACAGCTAATGACGTATGTCAACCCATGCTTACCCCTTCCCTGTCATATTTCGTGACACTTCGCCCACACGTAAGTCTTGTTCCCCCCCCCCCCCAACTTCCCATCCCAACAAAAAATACGCACAGATGTTTACTAATTGTATCATTCAAGGTCATACATCAGAATTAAGAAATGCCAATCCTATTGTTTCAAGGTCATATCTCTGAAGTATACGTGACAATTTCTGTGTACGGGTTTTTTTTTTTCCTTTTTTTTTAAATCTTGTCTGATCTGGTTATAGAATTGGGTTATTTACTGATTTTTCTTTCTGCAACTCTGTTGTGAAAAAAAAAAAACAATGCATCGGCAGCCAAAAAACGGCCGGTCCGACAATTAACCCATAGTGCCAATATCGGTCCGATACCGAAACCTATCCGATTATCGGTCGCTCCCTAGTAATTACTAGGGATGTGACGAAGTTCGAATTCGAATTCGACGACATTCGAACTTCGACGTTTTTTAAGCAAATTCGAATCCGACGGAAAAAAAATCCGTCGGATTCGAATTTGAAAAATTACCGTTTTCAGATCAAACACGGCCGTAGAAATCGTAACTGAAATTTAAAGACCTAGAGACTTTCGAAAACCCGAAATAAAGAAAACAGATAAAACTAAACTCCTGGACCCTTACTCTGCTGTCCATAGATTAGACGTCGTGTTCGGTCATGAACGTATTTTAGATACACCCCTCACGCCAAACATTGTTTTCATCCGAGCTTTCTAAACCTCGGAATGGATATGCGGATTGGAATGGCTGAGTGGATGCGTGGATTGGAATGGCGAAAAGCTGGTTATGTGTCCTGATGCTAGGGGAGGGGAGCGACAGTTGTTTCATCCCCTTAAAAATTAGATAAGAAATACGACAGAAGTAAAATTAATGAGAATTTTATTTTATGCAAAGCATCTTGTACTCATGATTAATTAACAATGTGGCTACCTGTGCTTTGTAATAGTGTTTATGCTGCTGTTCATGCAAAAGAAATGCCAAACATCCTCGTTTTCATGTGGGGGGGGGGACACGGGACAGACACCTTGGTATACTCCCTTTTAGGCAAGTGTTGACCCAAATCCGAATCCGCATTCGAATCCGACGGATTTATATTTGCCAAAGCCGAATCCGACGGATGCGGATTTTCATCAGCTCCGTCACATTCCTAGTAATTACCTCTTTACACTGCCACTGTAAATACATTATTTGGGTCAAATAGCTAATTAACAAATGACATGTTATGATTAAAAGGAACTACTTACATATGTACAAGGATCTATTTCAATATCTGTAGTTGAACTATCTCCACAACATTGTACAATACTTCAAACATACATGCCAATATAAAAATGTACCAATTAATACTATTTACAAAATTAATTTATATATAAATAAAAATCTATTACATAAAGACTTTCTGAATATCTTTAAAGTTAAAATACATAAGACTGTTTTTTCATTAGTCGAAATGTGTAACACTCTGGAAGACTGATTTAAAAAAAGAAAATTTTTTTTATTTCGCTCCACAAAACAACTTGTTTTATACATTTTAATACTTTGTAGATACAAAATTAATTAAAGAACATAAAAAAACATATGCTACAGTAAGAAAATAATATAGTAAAACAGAAAAAGTTGAAAAATTTTATTCATCATACAAATTTGTTTTCTAAAATTCTTTACAATTTTTATTTACTTTTTTATATTTGGATTTTTTTATAAATGAATCATTCTATAATTTGATTTTAAACTATTTTAACATACCTTTCAACGATATTAGGCATCTGGAGGATATTTTCCTCTGTTGCTGGTCTTATTTATATATTAAAAAACACAAAATTAATGCATTAAAATGATGAACTTGATTAATTTATTTTGACTTCCAAGTAATATAAATGATAATAAATTATATTCATAAATTATTCAGTATGCATTTTGTTTGAAAAAATAAATGCTACATACAGAGCTATTTCAATTTGTTCTTCTGTCGTTACATCTGCGCCGAGTAGCCTAAAAAGTTAGATTGACATCTTTAATTAATTGTTTTCTTTTCTTCTTAAGTTAACCAAAAAAAAAAAGAACAGAAAGGTCAAAACACATTTAAAAAAAAAATCTATATAGCACTTGATTGAATTATATCATTTAAAGGTAATCCTAGACAAGAATACAGTCGCATCTCAAAATACGAATGCCCAAACATACGAAATTTTTTTTTAGATACGAGCCGTTGAGCGAGAGTTGTTTTGCTTTAAAACACGAGAAAATTTTGAAATAGGATCGTGTCGGTCGGCCCACCTTACTGCGTCTCATGCGTCACATTTTCCCGCGCTTTAGTCAGTGTTTGCCCAGCTTCCGAAGTATCTCTTATGTTTTGTTCGCTTGTTGTGCTTTTTGTTCGTTTTCACTACTTTGCCACATTTCTTTTTATAAAAATGCGTCTATAGAAAGCGAGTGGAAAGGTCAATGCTCAGAAGAAACGTGAAATCATATAAAAAACATGAGCTAAGTATGCGAGTGACTGACTTGGCGAGACAGAATGGTCGTAGTACTACTTAGACTGTGTTAAATGATGACTGCTGAACCTGATATGTAAAACTTTTAATGCAAATTCTTTTTCCTGTGAGACATTACGTCCCATCGCAGAAAAATGCCACATGAAAAATGTCATAAAGAGTTTAAGTTGATACTTTTTCAAATCTTGCAATTTACAGAATTCCTGAAAATTAGCTTAAAAATGTCTGCCATTTAGAAAAAAAAAATTCTTATTAAGTTACTTTGACAATTTTATATAGAACTAATCTATAATACATTAAATTAAAAAAAAATGACCATGGTATGGAAAAAAAAATAAAGTTTAAAATCTGGAATCTCTTTCAGCGCATTTTAGTTAGCTTATTGTATGTCATAGAATATAAGCCTGTCTTTCCAAAGAAGTACGTTAGACCTACATGGTAATAGAAAAAATACATACCTAGAAGTGTCTGTCTCATTCTTAACATTAATCACTGAATCTGGTCTGTAATTATGCAAAGGTCAGATTTATTTTTAAAAAATCCCAGTGAAATTAAAAGTTCATCGAAAATAGTCTGTTTTAACTTTAATTTTTTTTTCATTATATATATATATATATATATATATATATATATATATATATATATATATATATTACTACTAGAAATACTTTGTACAATGATACCTTAAATTTAAATTGTCCGAAAGTGACGACATACTGGCAACTTCTTCCTTCACATCGATACTAATAAATAAATAAAAAAAAAACAATGCGATTAACGAAGAAAATTTAGTACTTTGTGTTTTTTTTTTTTAAAAACAAATATTATAATTTAGTTTTTTTAATACTCTAGTATGTGAAGTTCTTGTAAGGATGAGATGAAATCCCTTATATTTAATAAACCACTGATGGGCAAGTTTGATATGGTGCCCTTATTTCAGCATCACTATATGCGATAGTGCGATGGACTTAAATGCACCACGAGAGATATAGCTGGAACTTTTACTTTGACCTGAAATATCCTCTGGCCCTCACCAAAGATCGAAACAGGGACCCTCAGGTCGACAGCCAAACGTTTTACCGAACGACCTTTGTGATTGTAAAGTAGAATATTTATAAGCTTTTTTTTTCCAAACCTTAAATGTATACCTTCTTTAGCCAGCGATAACTTTTTTATATTGCCTGATAAAGGATGAAATATATATTATGACTCGAAATAAATCTATCAATGTATGAGTTTTCAATGTAAATATCAATAGAAGACAATAAATCTTCATTAACGTCATTCAATTGATATCTTTAAAAAGTAATTATTTATAGAATAATGGGTACATTTTTTAGTCAATCAGAATATCGTTATAATTTATTAAAGGAACTGCTAAAAATTTTATGTAGGCCTACTTTACCTAGAACTCAACATGTCTACAGATGATGATAAATCGTCGACGACGTCTTTCACATCATGGCTGAAAGTTATAAATAAGTTTTAGTAATTTAAAGTAACATGCATGATAATTAAATATAGAACTCGTGTGAGAAAAAGAATTTATTTTTTAAAGTTTGGCTTAGATAATGATTTTTGAACGTTTTTTTTTGTACAATAATATTTACCGTAATTTATAACATTTTGTATTATGAAAAAAACACTACATTACCTGGTGTGAATGTATACATTTATCCTACATAAAGCTTATAAGTTTTTCTATGCAGTTATGTACAGCCATACCTGTTATTATCTTTTGTAGAATTTCTTAAGAAATCCACATTTTTAGGAACACTGAATAGAATTTCGCTAATAATAAAAAATGATAATAAACACTATCTATTTTTATCGCCACAATAAAGTAACAATATTAAAATTATTTGTTAAAATCAAAGCTTTTTGAAATGAAAATACATTACTAGATTAATTAAAATAACAGAATAACAACAAAAATTATAAAGTATTTTGTTATGCATTCAGCTTTCCTGATCAGCCTGTTTATTTGGGTCAGGATCAATAATAGCGTAATCATCACCAGAAATGTAGTTGTCTGTATCCTTAGTTATAATAAGAAGAAACAAAATTCCACACATGAAGTATTTATTAAAATAAAGTATTTAGTACAAGAGTCGTCTTAAGAACTGGCGCATTGTGCACTGAGCGCATAACTCAGGAACCAACGACCAAAAACTTTCTTAATAACATTATTTGTCTCCCGGTGTCATTATGGCGCGGGGCCCCCGACTCAAACACTGTAATAAATATAATACAGAGATGGTGGGCCCCCTACTACAACACTGTAAAAAATACAATATAACTGATCAAATTTATTACTAGGACCTAAGGTCAAGAGCCCGGTTGACCCCATGTTTTGAGCGGCTCAGAGACTTTAGTATAATAAAACCTATTGACCGAGTATGTTTCATTCACCACAGTTTTCGTAACAAATGGCTTTATACAATTTTTGACATAAGGGGAGGGAATTGTTCTCAAGACGTCACTAGTTTGTCTACAACCTTTGTACTTGTACATTTATTTATATACATGTAGTTTATGTATTGTTATACCTCTCATTTTAAGATTCTCTAATAAAGATTTAACATGAATCGTGTTTTAAGAACTTTAAAGACAATTATAGAAGTATTAGTCAATTAATATTTTAAAACGTTTAATTTTGACCAGATTATAAATTACTTTAATGACAAACATTTTTTACATAATATAATTACAATTTCTACTTTTTGTTCTGTAATACCATCTCCACTTGTTAAATCTTCTTTTACATCTGACGAGCTCATGTCTGTGAATTGATACAGCATTTACTAGTACAATAAAATATGCACAAAATGTATTCTCAGACTATATAGCATAAAGTATAATTAAAGAGTTAGAAAATAGAGTACATTAATTACCTGAAATGTATTAATTCATATTAACAGATCACATGAACATTCCAAACAAAGAATCTCGAATGACAAAGAAGTCTGGGTGTATCTATAAATAGAACATGTTACTCACGGTAAAAATTTCCTAGAAAGCGAGTATAAAAATAAACTCACAGGAGAAAAACAAATATCGACGTCAGCTTTCAATAACACAGATGGAAAACTTTTATAAATATGTGGAACTAATATGTTGACATAGATGACTTTTTGAAAACGATAAAAAATTATCTGCATTTAAATTTATTACAAAAAAAAATTACATGTTTTTTACTATAAAGGATGCTTACGACAATAAAATACAAAATATATTGCAGTCACCTACACGCTGACCTTGATGCATTTGAAATGATTCATCAATATGGAAGTAACAGCTGCCACCAATAAGCAAAGGCCATGAACAATGGTACATTTGCCACGTCAAAATTTTCAGTAGTTATGAAAAACTTCATCTCCTAATAAAGTTTTGCCAAATAAGTAAAGATCATAATATTAATTAATGGCCATTCATAACCTAACACAATGGCTCGTTTACTCGCCAGAGTAAGCTCTCTAAGAGTATAAAGTACTATACAAGTGGATAATACTTCATAGCAATATGACTCATGGATCACAATAAAGTGATTAGCGTCGGGGCTGAGCGGCCATAAGCAAATATTGATCCCGGCATAAAGACAGTGTGAGAGTCTTTCTGAAAACACATAATTTATTTTTGTTTTCTAGCAATGAATTGTTATGTAGACGAAAGTATAAATTTAAAAAAAAAAGTATCTGTGTATAGGATTTTTTAAAAATATGCAAAAGACGTATGACGTAATAGAGATAAACACAGGGTTTTTTAATCTCTAGCACCATATTATCTTTAAATCTCTGCAGCGGTACAGACAAAGATGGAACGACTACTGCTGGCTGCCTTATTTTTGGCGTTTACTTACACCATCAAAACATAACAAGCACACCAAACAATAAACAGCATAAAAGCCATAATAATGCCAACTGTTTTTTAACCAGAGGATTATAAAAAAGGAAATCGATGTAAAAAATGAAATGCATATGAAGTTTAAAGCAAATAAAAAGAAATACTGAAATAAATATTTGTAAATACATGTGCGCACCATGCTTTAAACAAAAAAGATACATATATAAATGCATTGATATGGTCATTGTCGAGTCCGTGTACCAGACTGTTTTGCTAGTATCATAACGTAATTGGACATTTTGAAAAAAAATGACACACACATTTACAGTAGCTTATTATCTAAAAATTATTTCATAAAGTTTGAATTTAAATAAAAACATATGTAGATTTAGACAAAAATTATCTAAGTTGGCAGCCCGCCTCTTTCTACATCAGAATATTTTGTAGGAAAAAATTGTATTACAAAATTAGTTTATAAAAAACTGCATTTCTAATGAAATATATCGGGAATATATGTATCCAGTTATTGTAAAATATATACTTAATTGTATTAACATAATGATGTTAGAATCATATTGACAGTCGTGTAACATCTGTTTGTAGCAACTGAATAAGTATAAGTGTTACTTTACGTTCAAACACACATGGCCCTAGATTACACATAAAGAAAAATCGATTCAGGCAGGAGAATGACAAAGTAGGTCACGGAATACTTAGCAGCATATAATTAGGGCAACCATATTTTTCTTCTTTTAACAATATGCAGTTTTCGTATTTAGGATAAGTAATATAATAAATTTATTACTTGTATAGGTAAATCCGCTTTATCCTCAGATATACTTTCTGGATGTCCAATTTGTTTGGCATTGTGAAAGAAATTTTTATGAAGGATACGATCACTTTTTTAGTGTATTATTTCCATGCGTCACGCCAAGCAGCCCATAGCGTAAACTAAATATAAACATTGGAAGCCCAATGTGTAAAGTAATATGTAAACATCAGAAGCGCCCAATGTGTAAAGTAAACATAAACGTTAAGTGATTCTAGAATGTATTTGTCTAAACAAGTGATTCTAAAAGTGTGGGTCAGGAATTTACATGTGTAGAGACAAAATTCAAATTTAACATTGAAAGATCGAAGATCTATGCATACAATATGGCAAAGGCCCAAAATGGGTCACAGTAGGAACTGGCCGGCCAGATTGGGAAGTGGCCAATATCGCATCACAATGATAGGCCGATGTTCGATCTTATCTAGGTTTCTGGATTTGGCCAGCCAGTTAGAGAAATGGTATGGGGCGAGTTATCGGCCAAAGTCGGAAGAAAAAAGTCGTGAAAGATTTTGGGTGTTTGTATACTGTAATGATTATAAATTTATATTGATTATTTATTATACTAAATTACAGAAAAGTCAAATTAGTTTATTACAGTTAATGACAATTCTTTATCATCACTTGTTACTACAAGATGAACATTTATGACATTTCGAATCACATAGCAGTCTGTTATTTTTACATTTTCAGCGTTTTGTTGATTGAAGTGCAATAGCAACGTGTGTAGTCTTGACCGCCGGTGAGAGATTGAGAAGACGCAACAGTTCGCAGTGATTTTTCTTCTGTACTCAGGAATGCCATTTCTTGTGCAGAATGGTAAATTCAATTCTGGAACACACTTAGTGAGAACAACATGTTCTGTTCCTAGCTGGTAAAAAGGTGAGAACAACATGTTCTGTTCCTAGCTGGTAAAAAGGTGAGAACACTATGTTCTGTTCCTATATGGTAGAAAGGTGAGAAAATCATGTTCTGTTCCTATATGGTAGAAAGGTGAGAGAACCATGTTCTGAAATACACGCAGTAAGAATGGCATGTTCTGTTACTAGCTGGTAGGAAGGTGATAACACCGTGTTCTATTTTTAGTCGGTAAAAAGGTAAGAACACCATGTTCTATTACTATCTGGTAGGAAGGTGAGTACACAGTGTTCTGTTGCTAGCTGGTAGAAAGGTGAGAACACTATGTTCTGTTCCTATATGGTAGATAGGTGAAAACACAATGTTCTGTTCCTATCTGGTAGAAATGTTAGAACCCCATGTTCTGATATTACTTGGTAGAAAGGTGAGAACTCCATGTTCTGGAATACACTTGGTGAGAACACCATGTTCTGTTACTAGCTGATAGAAAGCGCTATCGATAAGATTGAGTGTGGCTAATAAATTTGCAGTTTTGTAAAATGTAACGACTGTGAATCGCTACATTCCCTTAGACTGATGACCTTTACAAATTTCCTTGATGATATCTAAATATAGTTCTTGAATGTTTCTTATCAGTGATGTAATAAACTTTCCAAAGGCTGCTCCAGGCTCAGACTTTAATATTGTTTCTATTATGATATCATTTCTTTCTATCTGTGCATGCCCTTTCTGTATTTTTTCTTGATCTTCAACAGAAATAACGCTCTCTGGATATAAAAAATAAACTATGTCAGCTTTATAAAAGTTTTTTTCTAATGCACTCTTCATCTTCTGGTTTCAACTTCTTCACGGCATTATAACTGAAGCGATGTTATATTTCTTATTCAAATAGCCAAAAGAAATTAAAGGCTTAATCCGGATCTTTGCCTTGTCATCATAATTTGTGTTTTTAGCAATGAAGCTATACTGATATTTTTTTAATGAATGTCCTATTTAAGAAAACTCACAAAGACGCTTATGTAGATGTTACTTCTCAACATTTAACCATAAGTAAAAACGTTTATGCATTAATTTAATTAAAATAAAACAATCCAACTCAAAAATTTATTAAAGAAAAACAAAATGAATTATTTAATATATACTATTAAGTTTTAAAAATTAAATATCATTTCTTTTTAAAGTTTGTATAGTACCAGTTACAATATTCTTTCTGAAAACCTAATTTAGTTCCACTTATTATACTGTTACGACCCTCTCGGTGCGCACCGTACAGTGTACATAGTGAACGCGATGACGCAGTAGAGACAGTGACGTAAGAAGCCGGCAAGAGAGTGGCCATGTTGCCATTGTTGTTGTTTTTATAGATATTAGTAAATACTCTTGGAACCCACGCCTATGTTTTGTTTTGATTTTATAAACAGAAGGTTAAAGAGTTGTAACATTGGTGTCAGAGGTGGGGATTTCTTTTCTAAAAATGTTCGGTAAGAAATTAAACAGACTTTTAGTTAGAGAGTTGAAGGAAGAATTAGAAGAAAGGGACCGTCCAACTGACGGCAACAAACAACAACTGTTTAATAGACTTCATGAAGCTCTTATTGATGAGGGAATTGACCCGGAGAGCCACTGTTTTGAGTCTGAAATCGAAAAGTTAAGAAAAGAAATGAAAGAAGGCCGGAATGAAATGAAAGAATTTCATTTAACTTTAAGAAGTAAAATAGGAGATCTGAAGGAAGATCCCAACACTAGAACCGAGAAAGCAAAGATTGAATTACCAAAAGTGAAAGTAGTGAATGAAACGACAACAAAAGAAAACATGACTCAGAGACAGACAAAGTTAATCTTTGAAGCAGACTTAGACATGCGGCCAGTTTTATCTGATGATGTGGTCATCCATGAAGTGGTACCTGAGGATGTGGTCATCCAAAACGTGGCGCACGAGAAGGAACTAATCCAAGAAGAGCCGCCCAGCGATCTGAGCCCCTGTGAGAATGATCAGTCTGCAGAATGTCTGAAAGCTTGTTGCAACCGCTGCCCTGGTTACCTTGAATATCTAGACAACTTAACAGAGTCTTATAAAAAC
>JAGDYQ010000191.1:35505-48005 GCA_021962125.1 Bulinus truncatus
ATTATTTTAAAATTTTGCAATAAATTATAATCTTATCATGTTTAAAGAGCAGAAGTTATGGGGCAATGAAATGTGTCCTGATATCAAATCAACCGGCACCTTTCCGATCCCAATTTCCAGCAATCGATGTGAGAATATCTCAGCTGGAAAGGCATATTTGTAGGAGTCTTAATGCAGGGGAAGCAATCGTTTAATTATTCTCGTTCGTCGTAGTCAAACACGGTTATATCGCTTTGATAGTTAGATGAGAATATTTTTTTTGACTCATGTTTGTTAATCAGCATAAACAAAGAATAATTAATAAATTGCAACATTAATTATGGAATCGTGCAATGTCACAGAGCAATTCTGTCACTTAAAAGTACCTCAAAAATCAATTACAAAAATGTCACTTAAAAGTACCTCAAAAATCGATTACAAAAATGTCACTTAAAAGTACCTCAAAAATCGATTACAAAAATGTCACTTAAAAGTACCTCAAAATCGATTTCTAAAATGTCACTTAAAAGTACCTCGAAAATCGATTACAAACATGTTCCCATATATAAACATAAAACAAAAAAATAACATTTCGAGTGGAGGAAACGATTAGTTAAAAAAAAAAAAACTATTTTGTTTACATTTAAAAAAAGAAATATTCTAATTCCGTAATGTAAAGTACCTTCTTTGTATATCTATTTTGTATACAGTAACTTCACATCACATGCAAATGTACGCATGAAATAAATCAGAATAGTGAAGTTTAAAAAAAAATATTCGAGACCATTGTGTTATAAATTATAATGCCTTTGTTCTGCTTTGATGATACACATTTTTGCAAAAAAACAAACAAATAAAAGACTCATTAGAACTGAGCGATAATTATTTAGACTGGATAACAATAAAAGCAGCATGATCAGTGGAGTATTTCATGTTTTTTTTTTCTAGTGCAAAGAGACTTCAAGCCCAAAGGAGTACTCCGGTTGACTAAACTGTAACGATCTCTCCCCCCCCCCCCAAGTCCCATATCTTCTCTCAGCTGTCTCTCACCATGTTGTCATGGATACCTCACCATATCTCTCAGCTGTCTACACAATTCCATGTGGGGCTCCATTTATCTCTCAGCTGTCTACACAATTCCTTGGGGGGCTCCATTTATCTCTCAGCTGTCTACACAATTCCATGGGGGGCTCCATTTATCTCTCAGCTGTCTACACAATTCCATGGGGGGCTCCATTTATCTCTCAGCCGTCTACACAATTCCATGGGGCCCTTAGTCCATTTATCTCACAGCTGTCTACACAATTCCATGGGGCTCCATTTATCTCTCAGCTGTCTACACAATTCCATGGGGGCTCCATTTATCTCTCAGCTGTCTACACAATTCTATGGGGGGCTCCATTTATCTCTCAGCTGTCTCTAGACAAAATTCAATGTGGACCGCCGAGTCACAACCCTCAAACTTTGATAAGTGAGTCATGCGTACGACAATCCACACTTGACCAATGACCAACAAGACGCCAACCCGCCCTCTACCCAATCATTGGTAACGGCTAGTATGTCAACAAAGACCCTTCCCCCCACACCTCGCCCACACCCACATCCACGGTTGTGACTTCAGCTACAGCGGATAGACTGACCATAGGCTAAACAAACCTACACCTAGGAAACGTGACTTCTCCTAAATTAACAACTGGACAAGTGTAATAGGACTTGTTGAGAACATTTCGGCCCCCCCCCCACGTGACACCCTCATGTCTGTAGAATACATCCTGTTACAGAGCAGAAGAATATAACACTCTATTACTGAGTAGAACACAAATAAAAAAAAAGAATCCGATATAAATATATTTATAGACTATTAGAAAAAAAACATAAATCAATTTGTTTTAATTAGACTTTTATTTCAAGAACTTTAAGAATGGTGTTACATCTCAAATAATAACCTTAAACAATATAAAACTGTGTGAAATTAAAATATTGGGCAGTGATAATAACTTGTGATTTTTTTCCCATCACCAGGATCCAGCAAAAATAATTGTGTAGTTACATAAAAAAGCGATGCGTTATTATAATTAGTGTATGATTCAAAACAAAAGAGGTAACGATACATAATTAGCCGAAAAAAAAGTTAGCCATGCTAAGAAAGGCATAAATTATCACATGATTTGAAAAAATACTTTGTAACATAATCTTGTAGAAATTAACGTGTATAGTCTCCAGTCATGGTACACTTTGTAAACAAAATCAAGAATGGATCCCTGAAGATAAAATGCCGAAGAGGTTTTTCCAGAAAAAGAAATAAATAGACTTAGATAGAGCATCAAACCACGGACAAGCCAAAAGCCAATGGTGAATGTGTGACAACAAGTACAGCAAATAGTTCCCTTTAGCCCTAATTGGCCATCGGGACAGGTGAAGTGTATAATCCATCTGTTTCTATAACCACGGCATATGAAGGGATTGTGTGGTTTGCACTTTACTTCCCCAACACATGTCGGGCACCCATTTAAAGCTGCGTGGAATAGTGCGACTTTAACCAACGGCTTCCAAATACATTTCTCTTGGTTCTCGCCGATGATCGAACCCATGAACCGGCCATCTGTCCCACTTAAAAAGTAGAGGGGTGAGACCAATTGACTACAGTGTCATTGAGGTCTTTCCAATGACAAAACTTGTGGATTTGTTGGTGAATTTATGAAAAGTTTACAAAAGTTATGAGTAAGAAAAAAAGCTACATTACTTTGCACAGATTTTTCAATCTCTTAGGGAATGTGCCTGTTTTTTCAAACATTTCCTTCTGAAGGGCATCATAGTCATCTTTAATTTGACACAAATTTTTTATCATTTCCTCATACTCTTCCTTCATGTTTTGTTCTATGTTTTTAATTTCGGATTCGTAATGTGCAATTAAATTGTTTTCCTCCATTAAAAAACTATTTCTGGCCCTTTCTTTTTCCGCCTCAACCTCTTCATTGTGTTTCTTTTGTTCTTGCATTTGTAAATTTTTCATTTCGTTCAACTCATCTTGGTGAGCTTTCTTTTCTTTAGCTTCGCGCTCCATTAAATCCTCCATCTTGGATACTAAGGCGACAATTTGTTCTTGAACTTGACTTTTGGCTTCAGCTTTTGATTCACGGCATTCCTTTTCTAATTCCTCCATTCTGCGTTGATAATCTTTCTTCTCACTTTCAACGCTGTCTAACGAACGTTTCAATTCGGCTTTCATTCTCTCTTCTTGCTCTAAAAACCTTTTCTCCATTTCTTTTCTTTCCATTTCTATGCGCTGTTCATCTTCGGCTCTTTTTTTCTCATAAGATTCATTCATTTTACGTATGCCTTCATCCTGTAACTTCAATATTCTTTCCCTTTCTTCTTTTAAGTCTGATTCTTTTTTTATAAATGCAATAGTTACTTGTAAATGATTAATAATCATTTTAGATAATGAATCAATCATCTCAAGTGATTGACTTAGTGCACCTGTATTATTATCTTCTGATAGTACCTTAGTTTTTATTTCAGGCGCTCTGTTAAATAAACATTCCAAGTTTTTCTTGTACTCCTCTGATGAGTCGGAATTTAGTTTTTCCAATTCACTGGATATAACACTGCATTCCTTATTGGTTTCTTGTAATATTCTCGGTCCTTTAGCAGCTACTAATAAATATTTTTTAACGCTCTCTGAAAATAATCATGATTATAACGCATTCCACGACTTTGTAAATTGTCGATGGTCTTTATCAAATTTTTCATCTGTAAATCGAGTTTTTCTTCATCTTTTGTCTCATTATCAAATAGAACGATTCTGTTTCCACATTCCTTCATCAAATCTTTCAAAACACCATCCTGTTCTGAGCACCAGTCCTCAAATGTTTTATTTTTTTTATTTTGGATATAAAAAATGTCCCCATGAGTCAACAGTAGAATACTAAATTGACTTATAATTTCTGCTCCAAAAATAGATTTCAATGTGCTAATGACACGTTTATCTTCATCAGTAAATCTGCCTCCGTATCTAACCACAAATAAAAATGCATGGTAACCGTCTGGGTGTTTGATGACGACATCTCCCATTGTTTCAATCAGATAACTGGTGGCCTTTTCAACGTCATCCATGTTGTTCGTATCTCCTATGCCTGGACAGTCAACCACTTTTATTTTGCGTTTGTCATACTTTACATAACCGTGCTGTACATCTCGTGTCACTGAAGTACTGCTGTCGGTATATTCAAAAACATCACTACCAAGTATTGTATTCCCAGTTCGACTTTTGCCATTTCCGGTTTTCCCTATCAGCAGTAAGTCGATATCCTGTAACAAATTACATTATTATTTAGCTTAAATATAATTAGAATTATAGAGAAACGTTTTCATTTTATATAAACGTTTGAAAGCAAAGTCACTTATCAGTGTAAAGTGCTAAATAAGAATTACATGTGTGTCCAATCTCGTTTTCAAAGCTAAATTAGTTAGAAAATTGCAATATTGTGAAACATCGGGCGTAAAAATACTACAATAATCATATATATATATATATATATATATATATGTATGTGTGTGTGTGTGTGTGTTACGGCAAAAGCTCGAAGTTTGGTCTATTAGCGAACAGGCCGGTCATTTCGCACATTGGCCGAGGTGTGTGCCAATGTCCGATGTATTACATGATTATAATTACAGTATACAGACATCCAACGTCTTTCATGACCTATTTCTTCCGACTTTGGCCTATCGCTTCTTGACCTTTTGCAATCAAATTAATTCATTCTATGTAAATCTACGCACTTAATTTTTTATTTTCCTGTGCCATTAATAAGTAGAAAAAGTGTTATTGTTTAAGTTGTATTCAAACTTCACCAACTAAAACAAATGTTAATGTTAAACAATTAGTTTTACGTTGTATATTGAGCAATGAATTTTTAATTTATAATAATGTGCATTCCGATGACACAACATATTCTTGAAGCAAGATGTATCTTATTTCAAAATTGTTATTGACATACTATTGCAAAAATGCCATTTGTTAAGAAAATTACTAAAAGATTTAGAAAAAAAAAAAAAAATATTAGAATCTCTAAGTAGTAATAATCGGATTGTTTAACATTGTACAACTACACCTGAAAGTAAACATACTGCAAGCGAATTTGATAATAGCGTGTGTGAAAATCGCGCAATATATTAAATTACGTGACCTCAATTATTTGTCATGTCTGACTCTCATGACGATACAATGTACACGGTGTGATCCTTAAGTTTGATATGCAATATTTTTTATTAGAAATTTCATCCCAACAAAATTCAAAAACCCCATTTTTTGGGGGTGGGATTTTCTATTCCATGTAAACTTAATTTATGTTCTTTTTTTATTTAACAAATTTATTTAAATTTTACATATTTATTAAATTATAAAAAAAAATCAAATCTCTCTAAATAAGAATTCAGAAACATTTAATGTAAAAATATAAATTCATAGCATACTTTGCATTGTTCACTGGTGGAAAATGTATCCTGAAAGAAAAAAAAAATACCATTACTAGATTTAGATATAAGCATTCGCTATACCGAGAGAGAGAGAGACATAGACAGAGAGAAAGGGAGAGAGAAAGAGAGAGAGAGAGAGAGAGAGAGATAGAGAGAGAGACAGGGAGAGAGAGAGAGAAACAGATCGATAGAAAATAAACTAGATGCACTCTGTATTTAAATAGTTATTTACCTATTCAATAAAGTCATAGGCCTAAGTCAACTAATTCAGTAAGTAAGTAAGTAAGTAAAGTTCCCTTAACCCTAACGGGTCATCGGGGCAGATGAAGTGTAGAATTCAATTGTTTCTATAACCTCGGCATATGAAGGGGTTGTGTGGTTACAACGCCCAGCCGCCTTTACTTCCCCAACTTAAAGTCAGGTACCCATTTAAAGCTGGGTGGACTTGGGGACTATCACCAGGACCTGAAAAAAGTCCCAAGGTACTCACTGAGAATTGAACCCGGGACCCTCCGGTCGACAATCGAGCGCTCTACACCGCACGACCACCCGTCCCCAAGTCAACTAATTCAAGGGGACATAAATCCGAGATTTTGTACTTTCTACAATCAATGTAAAATTATAATTTTTCATCAACTTTTTTATTTAAAAACACATTTTATCATCTGTAAGGGTGGTACTGCTACTGGGAATTATCTAATAAAGTTTTTATATATCATTGACACTAAAAGCGTATCTCTTAAATATTTTTTAAACACAGTTCATACCTTGACCAAATTAACTACCTTGTTTTTATATTTCATCATTTGTTTGCCACCTACAAAACAAAAATTAAATCATCTTACTTTATTTTATCTTTTAAAGATTTTCATCTTTTTTTTTTTTTCAAAATGTTTCTTTTGTTATACCTGTTTTTATCTTGTCTTGAATCCACCATGATTGGCTCTCTTCAGGCTAGAATATTAATAAAGTAAACTGTTATAGTTTATATCTATTAACAAATTGTGGAACTTTAAATACAATTTATGATCTAATGGGAAAGTTAAATTGTTCATTTAAACAAAACGCAGAAATAAATTAGAAAAAGAGTTACTTCCGCAGGCTATCGTATTAATATTGAATTTAATTATAGTATTTTTACATAAAACATTGTATAAGGTTTTGAATAGTTTGTGTTTCGTCAAATCGTGTAACTCTCATTTGAACCTGCTCTAATTGAGTAAGTAGGCTCATATTTAGCGCATTTTTATATTGAATGTGACAATAATAATTTTGTAGCTTTTTAGTAATGTTTATAATAATAAATTATTCGCTTTGAATTATCATGTCAAAAAAAAAAAGACGAAGCTTGGCATTGTTGCAGAGTTGCAAGAAAAAAAGTTTTTTTCTTTGTTTAGTCTTGTATAGAATAGCTAAATTAATTTACTTTTATTTTTTACAGCGTGCAACATGCAATATAAGTTCAAAACTGAAATAAGTAGGCTATATAAAACACAACTATATTATAAAATATATTTTTTTTTATCTTTAAAATGCACTACGAAATAATAAAAAATAATGTAGTATATTATTTGAATATTGAATATGTATATGAATTGTGATTTTTTTAATTAATAGCTTGGATGATCATAGTATACTGAGCTAATGTTGTCTTTACATTAAATTCAAGCAACAATAAATTAACTATCAAATATTTACATAACACCCACTCTTATATTTTTACTAATGGTAATTACCGGTATATAAGACAGAGGCTGTATACCTAAGGTAATTATCACTTTTAGTGCGATATCGTAGTAATTATCTCTTTACACTGCCATTGTAAATACATTATTTGGGTCAAATTACTACTTAACTAATAACTTATTATAAGTAAAAGGAACTACTTACCTGTGCACATAGGTCTATTTCACTATCTGTAGTTGAACTATCTCCAAAACATTGTTCAATACTTCAAACATACATGCCAATATAAAAATGTATCAATTATTACGTTTACAAAATGAATTTATATAAAAAATATCTATTACATATAGACTTTTTGAATATCTTGAAGGTTAAAATACATAGAATTGTGTTTTTTTCATTTCATTAGTCGAAATGTATAACACTCTGGAAGACTTCTTTAAAAAAGAAAATTTGCTTTATTTCGCTTCACAAAAACTTTTTTTAAAATTGTAATACTTAGTAGGTACTAACACAATTAAAGAACACAAAAAACAACATATGCTACAGTGAGAAAAAAATATATTGTAAGACTGAAAAAGTTGAGAAATTTTATTTATCATATATATTTATTTTATAAAATTCTTTAAAATTGTTTATTTACTGTTTTATATTTAGATTTTTTTTTATAAATGAATTTTCCTATAATTTGATTGTAAACTATTTAAACATACCTTTCAGCGTCATTAGATATCTCGCGAGTATTTTCCTCTGTTGCTGGTCTTATTTATAAAGGAAAAAAAACAACAAAAATAATGCATTAAAATGATGAACTAGATGAATTTATTTAGGCCTTAAAATGATATAAATGATAATAAATTATATATTTTGTTTGAAAAAGTAAATGGTACATACAGAGGTATTTCAATTTGTTCTTCTGTCAGTACATTGTTTTGACCATCAGCACCCAGTAATCTAAAAAGTTAGATTGGCAACTAAAATTAAGTATTTTCTTTTCTTCTTAAGTTAACAAAAAAAAATAAATAAATAAAAGAACAGAAAGGTCAAAACATATTTTAAAAGATTTTCTTTTTGTACCTATATAGCACTTAATTTAATTTCAGCATTTCATGGCAATCCTGGACAAGAATACAGTTGTATCTCAAAATACCCGTGTTTCAAATATACGAGATATTTTTTTTAATACGAGCAATTGAGCGAGTGATAATTGGCTTTAAAACACGAAACACATTTGAGATACGAGCGTATCGGTCGGCTGCATACCATCTAGGTTATTTCGCCTCGTGCGTCACATTTTCCCGCGGCTAGTCAGTGTGCTTGTTTGCCTCGCTGCCAATATGTTTTGTTCGCTTTTTGTGCTTTTCGTTCACTTACACTACTTTCCCACATTTTTTTTTTCTAAAAATGCGTCCAAAGAAAGTGAGTGGAAAGGTCAATGCTCAAAAGAAACGTGAAATCATATACAAAACATGAGCTAAGTATGCGAGTGACTGACTTGGAGAGATATTACGGTCATAGTTCTTCTTAGACTGTGCCTAATAATGATTGCTGAACCTGAAATGTAAAACTTTTAATGTACATTCTTTTTCCTATGTGATCTACGTCAAATTACAGAAAAATGCCACATACAAAATGTCATAAAGAGTTTAATTTTTAATTTGTAATAGGCGATACGTTTTCATTAAATTACTTTGAAATTTTCATATAAAATTAATCTATAATGCATTAAATTAAAAATAAATTTGACCATGATATAGAAAAATAAAATAAAGTTTAAACCTGGAATCTCTTTCACCTCATTTTAGTTAGTTTATTGTATGTCATAGAAATTAACATAAACCTATCATTATAAAGATGTACGTTAGGTACACAGGAATAGAAAAAATACATACATAGAAGTGTCCGTCTCATTCTTAACATTAACCACTGAATCTTGTCTGTAAATATGCAAAATTCAGATTTATTAAAAAAAATTCCCAGTGGAACTAAAAGGCCAGTTAAATAAGTCTGTTTTTAACTTAAATTTTGTTTTCAATATTTATATATATATATATATATATTACTACTGGAAATAATTTGTACAATGATACCTTAAATTTAAATTGTCTGTAGGTGATGACATACTGACAACTTCTTCATTCACATCGAGGCTAATAACAAAAAAACAATGCGATTAACGAAGAAAAATTAGTAATTTTTTTTTAAATACAAATTTTATAATGTAGGTTTTTTTTTAAAAACTCTGGTATGTGATGTCCCTGTAAGAATGAGATGAAATCCCCTATATCTAATAAACCACTTATGGGCCCGTTTTATATGGTCCCTCTATTTCATCATCACTATATCTGATAGTGCGATGGACTTAAATGCACCACGGGAGATATAGCGGGAAATTTTAATATGACCTGAAATATCCATTGGTCCTCACCGAAGATCGAACCAGGGACCCTCAGGTCGAGAGTCGAGCGTTTTACCGAACAACCTTCCGTGAAAGGGAAGTATAATATTTATAAGCTTTTTGTGCAAACCTTAAATGTATAGTTTATTTGCCAGCGATAACTTTTTTTTTATCTTTTTTTTTGATAAAGTATTAAATACATATCATGGTTCAAGATAAATACATCTATCAATGTGTGAGTTTTCAATGTATATATATATATATATATATATATATATATATATATATATATATATATATGCCTACATGTCTATACTAGACAATAAATCTTCATCGACGTCTTCCAGATCGTGTCTGTAAAAGGTAATTATTTATAGAATGAAAGCTAAGTTATTTTAGTCATACAGAGTATTATTAGAATGTATTGAAAGAACTGCTAAAAAGTAGTGTACTTTACCTAACAGTCAACAAGTCTTCAAAAGACGATGAATCGTCAACGACATCTGTCATATCATGGCTGAAAGTTATTAAAATTGAAATTTAAAAATTTACAGTCTTTTTTTTATATTAAAGTGAAGGGCGTGATAATTAAATATAGAGTGTAAGTATATTTTTTATTTTTTATTTTAAGTTTTACTTGGATAATTAATTTTAAACTGTTTTAATTATACAATAATATAAACCCTTAATATATGCGATTTTATATTTTGTCAGAAAAAAAATTACATTACTTTTATTTACACTAAAACCATACCTGATATTATCTTTGGTAGGGCTACTTGAGAAATCCATATTTGTAGAAACACTGAATTGAATTACGCTGATAATTACAAAGAATGCTGATAAACGCAATTTTAATTTAATCTCCACAATAAAGTAACAAGATTAAAATTATCTGATAAAATCAAAGCTTGTGAATTGAAAATACATTGCTAGATTACTTAAAAAAACTAAACAACAACGAAAAAATGAATTATTCTGTTATTCAGTCACCTTTCTTGATTAGTGTGTTTAGTTGGGTCACTATTAAGAACAACGAAGTCATCATCAGTACTGTTGTTTCCTGTGTCCTAAGTGGAAGTAAGAAGGAAACATGTCCATACATTGATTAATAAGTAGCGATTAGGTATTTATTAAAATAAAGTATTTAGTACATGAGTCTTCTTAAGAACTAGCGCATTGTGAGCATAATACAGGAACAAAGGACCACAAACATTCTTAATAGTATTAGTTGTACTCCAGGTGTCATTAGAGTTTGGGGCCCTCTAAAACAGCACTGCAATCAACACAATATATAGATGGTGGTGGGCCCCTTACTACAAAACTGTAATAAATACAATATAGAGATGGTGGGCCCCCCTACTTCAAAGCTGTAATAAATACATTAAAGAGATGGTGGGCCCATTACTACAATAGGGTATTACATACAATATTGAAATTGTGGAACCCCCATCTAGAACAATAATAATACAATACAGAGATCGAGAGGGCCCTCTACTACAACATAGTAATAAACACAATATAGCTGAGTAAAGTTCATTTATTATTAGAACCTAAGGTACAGAGTCCGGGTGACCCCATGTTTAGAGCAGCTCATAGACTTGAGTATATAGTAAAACTAATTGACCTAATAGGTTTCATTCACCAGAGTTTTTGTTGTACATGGCTTAACACTACATTTTGCATGAGGGCGAGGGGGGGGGTGTTCTTAAGACATCAATAGTTTGTCTACAACCTTTGTACTTTTAAATTTATTTTTTGTCATAAGTTATATTGTTATATGGAAACTGTTTTATTTTTAAAGATTCTTTAATAAAGTTTGAACCTGAATCGTGTTTTAAGAACATTTAATACAATTTTAGACGGTAATTAATATTTTAAAACTATCAATCTCGACCAGATTATAAATTACTTTAATGACACAATTTTTCACAAAATAAAATTACATTTTCTTCATTTTGTTCTGTTGAACCATCTCCACTTTTTAAATCTTCTTTTACATCTGACGAGCTCATGTCTGTGAATTGATACAGTATTTACTAGTACAATAAAATATGCATACAATGTATTCTCACACTATACAGCATAAAGTATAATTAAAGGGTTAGTAAATATTGAACATATATTACCTGAAATGTACAAATTCACAGCAAAAGATCACATAAACATCCAAAACATGAAATCTCGAATGACAAGTAGTCTGGCAGGGCGTTTCTCTAACAACATGGCACTCACGTTAACAATTTCCTAGGAAAACGAGTATAAAAATACACTCACACCGGAAAAGCTCTTATCCACTTGAACATTCAGTAATACAGAAGGAAAACTTGTTTTTATAAATATGTGTAACTTATATGTTACAATAAAAGACTTTTTAGAAAACATGATAAAAAATTATCTGCATACAAATTTATTACAAACAATAAATGTTAATACAAAAAGGATACTTACGACAATATAATACAAAATGTGTTTCAGTCATCACGCTGCATTTTAAATGATTTATTAATTGAATAAAGTTTTGATTATTAGGTAAAAATCATAGTATTAACTATGACAATTCCTAATCATAGATACTGGCTCGTTAAATCGCTAATGTAAACTCTCTAAGAGAACAAAGTACAATAAAAGTCGACAATACAAGTAGAAAATACTAGTTGACAATACTATTTGACAATACCGTTGGAAAATACTAGTTTACAATCTATTGGACGATACAATTTGACAATACTAGTTGACAATACTTAAATTATATATCACTCATGGATCCCAATAAACTGATTTGCCTCGGGCTGAGCAGCCAATAGTAACATAGACACCTTATAAAGTCAGTGTGTGAGTCTTTCTAAATACACATAATCTACTTTTGTTTTCAAACAATGAAATTTTACGTAGACGAAAATACACATTAAAAATTTGTATCTGTTTATAGGATTAAAAAAAATGTTGAAAGGTTCTT
>JAGDYQ010000191.1:53005-93963 GCA_021962125.1 Bulinus truncatus
GTTTCTCCATTAAATCTTTAATATATATTGCGTGCTGATCCATTAAATGTTTTAGGCTTTCATTAGATTTAGCCTCCATCCCTTCCAGTTCCTCTTGAGCTAATTCATGTTGTTTCTTTTGTTTTTCCTGTTCTTCATTTCTCATTCTTTTCAACTCATCCTGCAGAACTTTCTTTTCTTTAGCTTCGCGATCCGTTAAAGCCTCCGTCAAAGATTGTAAAGCGGCAATTTGTTCTTCAACTCGACTTTCTCTTCAGCATTTTTTTCTCGACATTCTTTTTCTAGTTCCTCCATTCTGCGTTGATTGACTATCCTCTCACGTTCAGCGTTTTCTGAAATACGTTTTATTTCTGCTTGTTTTCTCTCCTCTTGCTCTCGGCACTTTTTCTCCATTTCTTGTTTTTCCTTTTCCACGCGCATTGTGTATTCGGCTCTTCCTTCTTCATTAATTTTTTTTAGATCATTCATTTCCTCAGCATGCAACCCCAATATGTTAGTCATTTCTTCCTTTAAATTTTCTTCTTTTTTTCTAATTTCAATAGTTACGTCCAAACGATTAGCAATCATGCTAAAGAAAGAATCAACTATCTCAAGTGTTTGGCCCAATGCACCAGTTTTATTATCTTCAGATAGTACTTTACTTTTTAATTCAAACATTCTGTTTAGAAAACATTTCAATATTTCAATACTCTCCTCTGAAGAGTCGTTCAGTTTTTTTCAATTTACTGGATATAATCTTGCATTCTTCATTAGTTTCTTGAAAATTTCTTGGTGCTTTAGCCTCAACTAATAAATATTCTCTAGCTGTTAACGCTCTTTTAAAATATTCATAATTATAACGCATTCCACGGCGTTGTAAATTGTCGATGGTTTTAATCAATTTTCTTTATACTGATTACAAAATATGAGTAAAAAACAATGACAGAAACGTTTTAAATCTGCACCTGGTCAAAGTCAGTTAGTGTGGGAAGATGATCAATGGCAGACACGTGTTAAACCTGTAGCTGGTCAAAGTCAGTCAGTGTTGGAAGATGAAAAATGGCAGACACGTGTTAAACCTGTAGCTGATCATAGTCAGTCAGTGTGGGACGATGAACAATGGCAGAGAATGAGATATAGACACAATGAGTATCAGCCCCTCCAAGAATGATAATTGTGAGAAAGAGATCTGGTCCTAACTGTGATGTGCACATAGAACTATCGAGGAAGAACAAATGACATTGTGAGTGAGGGTGTAGAAATAAAATTGATATAAGAGGAAAATGTAGCTTAAATGGGAATTGCGTAAATGAAAGGCAAATGAAGACACCATGTAGACAGAGTGATAAAAATGTTATAAAATGTAGGGTTAGATATGATTCACATTATTCTGAGGGTAGGAGATGGTTTTAATGATGTTAGATTTCGTAACAGACGTGTGTATGAAGATAAAGATAGTAGATGTAGGGTAACCTTATGGGCTAGGCTCCATTACCCAAATCATTATTGTACATTGGAGTCCCTAAGTAAAAATAATGAGTTTTATAGTAATTTTTATCGAAAGAGTAAATCTATGTATGGGTTTCTCCACGGCAGGAAAGGGGATTTAAATTGCACTTGTAAGGAGCATATTGTAAAATATCTTGTTTCTAAGCCTCGTGACATACTTTTTTTTTATATTTACCAGAATTGGTTAATGTTTCCAATTGAGTAACCTTTTTTTTTTTAATTGATGTTTTTGATGTTGTGTATCGGTGTTTATATTGTTTTATTTTTTTTATTTTTATTGACCAGTTCAATTGTTGTATACATTTTTTTTTTAATTTTGTTAATTGATTACTCTTTTATCAATGATTTTTTTCTCTGCATATTTTGGTCAACTGGAAATTGATTTGTGCTAAATATAGTGAAGTGATTATTTTATTTACTCTTTAGATATATCATATACTTTTGTTTAAATTTCTCTCTACTGTGCGAGGAAAAAGTTTTTATTTTAAATGTAAAATTGTGGAACGTAATAATAATATTAAATGGATTTTGTTTATCGATAGTTATTCGCCATAAAGTAGTATAAATATCTATTGTATCTTGACATTGTGAATCATAAGTCTTAAGATCTGGCTTTTGAGACTAAATTGTACAATTATTACAGGTAGAGTGTTTTACTATCATGTCACGTATTGTTTGGTTGACAAGTTGTAGACCTATGAATCTAACGCATGTTATAAACTTGTTACCTAGACAATAGTTATCTATGAACATGTAACTTTTTTTTTTTTACTGTTGTAGGCTAATCATCTTTTAACGGGTAATACAATGTTTAAATTATTTTAGTTATACTTACACATTTTTTAAGTTAAATTAGTTTTCGTTTTGTTTATTACACATTTTAATGTGTATTTTATTTAGCATGATTGCATCATGCTTACTGACAAAGAGGGAGATGTTACGATCGCACCCCCACCCATAACACAGCTACCCCCCATAATGTGTTTCCCTCATCCCCACCCCGGTACATCTATAGTCAGCGGAGCGCGATCAAAGCTAGCAGGCGCTCCAGGGCTCGAACGTGAGACTTTGCACCTTTGGCCACTGACCAGGATCAAAGCCCTACCGGACTCAGAGAAAACCCCTGAGCCACGCTTTGATTTCGAAAACGCCCCTCCCCTCTATTCCCTTCCCACCACATTCAGGGTCGAGCAGTCGATCGGAACGGGCGAGTAGCTTCAGTTAGTTTTTGGAGTGTTGGATTAGAGTTTGAGAGAGATAGTCGTGCAGGCAGTCTCTTCTTTAACACGCTCATATTGTCACCGCTTCCAATTGTAAATTCTATGGTGCGCTGATATAGGGAATTCCCAGATACTACCGATGGTAATGAGAGAGTTCTAAAGGTATTAATGGTTAGATAGCTATGTTGATAACGATCTGGACTCACATGCAAAGGGTAAAGATGAATGTCGGTTGATGAGTCCATTTATTTCCCCCAAACTTTCATATTGGTTAAACAAATCACGATAAAGACAGATTTTTTAAAACTAAAGTTTTAAATTTTTTTTCACTCTCTTAAATCTGATATTTTTTTTAAATTATGCAATAATTTTTAATCTTATCATGTTTACATAGCAGATGTTATGGGGCAATGAAAATTCCATTTCTAATATTTTTTTTACTCATATTTTGTAATCAGTATATAGAAAAAGTAATAAATGAATTGCAAAATTAATTATTGAATCTTGCATTGTCATGATTTTAGTAGATCAATCACTAAAAGTACTTCACAAGTCGATTACAAATATGTTTCCGTTTAAACACTTAGAAATATTAATAACAAATAAGCAGAAGTGGAGAAAACGGTTACAAAAAACATTTGTTTACATTTAAAATAATAACTCTATTCTTACTCCGTTATGTATAATATTGTACCATGCTTTATTGCATTTTTTGTCTATCACTTTCAATAACTTTCTTCTTTTTTCTAGACTCCGGGCTCTCTCTTATTAATACATTTCAAAAAAAAAATATTTTATCAATAAAAGAAAAAAAATATGGATAGAGTACATAATTTAAATCATTGAAAGCATACATCCCCACATCTATCAGCTGTTTCTCTCCGTGATACCATGGGGCCCCCATATATCTCAGCTGTCTTTTTCCGTAATTCCATTCGGCGCATTACCTCTCAGCTGCTTTGTTCATGATTCCTTTGGGCTCTTATATCTCTAAGCTGTCTCTCTCCGTGATTCCATGGTGCCCCATATCTCTTAGATGTCTGTCTCCGTGATACCACGGGGCCCCATATCTCTCAGATTTCTCTCTCCATCATTTCAAGGGGCCCCCATATCTCTCAGCTGTCTTCTCCGTGATTCCATGGGGCCCCCATATCTCTTAGCTGTCTCTCTCCATGACTATATGGGCCCCCCTAATTCTCAGCTGTCTCTCTCCTTGATTCTATGGGGCCCCTTTATCTCTCAGCTGTCTCTCTCAATGATTCCTTGGGGCCCCATAATTCTCAGCTGTCTCTCTCCGTGATTCCATGGGGCCCCCATATCTCTTAGCTGTTTCTCTTCATGATTCTATGTGCCCCCCACATCTCTCAGCTGTCTTTCCTTATGATTCTATGGGGCCCCATATCTCTCAGCTGTCTCTCTCCGTGATTCTGTTGGGCCCTCATATATCTTATCTGTCTCTAACCAAAAATTCAAGGGGCTTCTGCGTCCCAACAATCCAAAAGTGATATACAACAGTGAGTCATGCGTAAAACAATCTTCCCTTGACCAATGACCAACTACCCACCAGCCGCCCTCTACCCCAACATGAGGTAACGGCTAGTATGTCAACATGGTCCATCTTCCCCCACAGTTGTGACCAATAAGAGCCTGACCTTAGGCTAAACAAACCCACACCTGGGAAACTAGACTTAGTACAAACAAAACATGTGGACAAGTATGACTTGTTGAGAATACTTCGGCACACTCGTGACACCCTCATGTTTCAGTGAATTTTAAAAGAATATAACACTATTCCACAGTAAAACAAAATAAAGAATCCAATATAAATACGCTTATTGACTATAAGCAAAACAAATCATGAAGCAATTTATCAAATGATTTTATTTAACCTTTTTTTTTTATTTCAAGAACTTTCAGGAATGTATTACATCTCCAACAATAAACGTAACAATATAAAAGTGTATGATTTAAAAACATTTGACAGTGATAATAACTTGCGATTTTCTCTGTAACTATCATCCTTCTACAATAATCATGAAGTGAAATTGTTTATATGATTTTCATGATTCAAAACAAAAGAGGTAACGATTCAATATTAGTTGAATTGATAAAAAAAAAGTATTTGTTAGCCATGATTGGAAAGGTATAAATTATCACGTGATTTGAAACAAACTTTGTAATATAATTTTATAGAAATTAATGTGTATAGTCTCCCGTCAAAATACTCTTTGTAAAAAAAAATCAAGAATGGATCCCTGAAGATGAAACGTCGAAGTGGTTGTTCTAGAAAAAAACAATAAACAGACCTAGATAGAGCATCAAACCCCAGACAAGCCAGTGGTGAATGTGTGACAAAAAGTACAGCAAATACGGGCCATAGGGCTAGATGAAATGTAGGATTAATCTGTTTTTATAACCTCGACATATGAAGGGATTGTGTAGTTAGCCCAAGACCCAGCCGCCTTTACCCCCCTAACTTAAGTCAGGCACTCATTAAAGCTGGGTGGACTTGTGGGACTTTAACCAACTTTTACCAAACAAATAACCCTTGAAAAAGTCAAAAAAAAAGTTAGTTATTCTGTCATTGTTTAACTGAAATTATTCTGTTGGAATAACAATATTCGTTTGTGTTATCTATCAATTATGAAATTTACTGTTATGATATATTGAATGTCAATTCGATTTACTATTTTTGTATACGTATGTCTTAGGCCATGTATCTTCGAAAATGGCTTACACTGAGCAACACATTTTTGTAAATTATAAGATGTTGGGTGATTTTATATATCAGTGATGCAGAATATTTCTAGCACGTCAGGATTTTGAGTTATGTTACATTACAACTTTTTGCAATGCATAATATGTTTGCCATGCAACAAATCATCATGTTGCCATTTTTTTATATATAGTTGTAGTTGCAATTTCCCACCTTAGATGGCTCTGAATTTATTCTCACAGCACATTCTGGTTGATAAAGTATCAGAATCAGCGGACGTCATTGGCTAATGATGTATGTCTATGAGCTGATATCAGCAGCAGTTGGCCGCATAAGAAGGCAGTTTTGTATTTAAAAAACTTTCCACAATTCTTTGAAGAACAGGACAGGTGCTCTTACTGCAAAGATATAGAAGGTCTTATGAATGAGCTTGGCTGGAATCACAAAGCTCATGAATGGCGTCTGTTCATAGATGCCTCGAAGACAAGCCTTAAGGCAATTCTTCTTCACAATGGCAACTCAATGCCTTCAGTGACAATATTCTATGATGCAGATATGAAAGAATCGTATGAGAGCATGGAAACAATTTTTGAGTTAATCAACTATAGGAAATTTAGCTGGAATATCTGTGCTGACTTAAAAGTTATTTGGTTAGTGATGGGCATGCAAAGTGGTTACACAAAGTACTGCTGCTTCCTGTGTTTGTGGGACAGCCGTGCTTATAAGCAGCATTATTCACAGAAGCAGTGGCCGGTGATATCTGAATATGTCCCAGGAAAACACAATGTAAAGCACAGTCCACTATCATAACCAGACAAAATTAAGCTGGGATTAATGAAAAACTTTGTGAAAGCTCTTAAAGGCAACTCCAATGCTTTTCAGTACCTCAAAGAGACATTTCCAAGGATGAGTGATGCCAAAATCACAGAAGGCGTCTTTATAGGACCTCAAATTAGTCATGCTATAATGAATGACTCAATGTTTACATCAAAGCTGGCTGACTGATTTGCAACATACAGCTTGGAACTCATTCAAGGTCGTCGTTGATGGGTTTCTTGGAAACAGAAAAATCTGACGACTACAGAGAATTGGTCAAGAAACTTTTAAAAGATTTCGAAGCCATTGGAGCAATTGTATCTCTTAAAATACATTTCCTGCATTCTCTTATTGATTTCTTTCCTGACAATTTAGGTGAAGTAAGCGACGAGCACGGAGAAAGGTTTCACCAGGACATTTCAATGATGGAACAGAGACATCGAGGAAAATATAGTCCAGCTATGATGGGTGATTTCTGTTGGTTTTTGCAGAGGGAAAGCAGTTCAACACACAAAAGAAAAAAAAAGAACTAGTCACCACTTTCCCATTCTGCAAGAAAACATCAAGACAGTTACTAGCGAAAAAAATCTTAACTTTCTGAGTATAGCTTTTATATTTAAATATTACATAGTAGAACTAAATTTTCAAAATGGATTAAGTTCACTTCTGGACGTACTAGAAACATTCCAAGGGTATCACTGTAATCAGAAAATTGCATATAATAAACTACAAATTACGTTGTTCAAGTTACAGACATTTTTTTTTATTTTGTTGCACAGTGTTATCAAAAACCTTTAATAAAACTATGGTTATTTTTTTCAATGAAAAAATAGAACACAAAATTCGGCAGTTTTAAGATTGAAATTCTTGTAAAAAAAGATATACGGGTATAATAAAATGAAATCGAAGTCTCCATTTTTAATATTTTTAGAAAGCTAGCTAGCTCATGACGTGAATAGTTCATTAAGGAGTAATCTTTGATTTCAATTTACTTATAAAATAGCTTCATTAGAATGTTAAGGTGAAATCATTTTTCTTTAAATCGAATTTTTACAATGAATGAATGTTTAACAACCATTACAACGTTCCTATCACATGTGTCTATTATAGCAAACTATTTAACTAGCTGTATATAATAGTTAGAAAAAAAACTACATACTTGTGCATAAATTTTTTACTCTCTTAATAAATGTACCAGTTTTTTCAAAATGTTTTCTCTGAAGCGCTTTATGGGCCTCTGTTTCTTGTCTTAGATTCTCATTCATTTCTTCTATCTCCTTCATCATGTTTTCTGCTTTATTATTCAGACTGTTAACTTGTGATTCGAACATTGTAGTTAAATCTGTTGTTTCCCTTAAATTAAATTCTTTCATGTTTTCTAGTTCCTCCTTAACATCATTGTAATTCTTTTGTTCTTCCATTAGTAATTTCTTAATTTCGTTCAACTCTTCTTGGTGATCTTGCTTTTCTTTAACTATGCACTCCGTCAAATCATTTATCAAGGATTGTAAGACGGCAATCTGTTCTTGAACTTGACTATTGGGTGCAGCTTTTGCCTCCCTACATTCCTTTTCTAGTTCTTCTATTTTGCGTAGATATTCGTTCTTCTCACTCTCAGCTTTGTCTGACAAACGTTTAAAAATGACCTGCATTCTCTCCTCTTGCTCGAGCAATTTTTTCTCCTTTTCTTGTTTTTCATTTTCCAGTCGCTCAACAACTTTGTTGATCTCTTCAAAATTATCTAGTAAACTCTTAATTCTTTCATCATATAATCTATGTAAAGCTGTCCTTTCTTCTTTCAAATCTGCTTCTTTTTGTCGTATTGCATTAACGGAATACAATCGATTATAAATCATTTTCAATGAAGAGTCAACAACTTCAATTGCACTTTTTAGTGCCTCAGTTTTATTGTCTTCCGTTTCCACCTTACATTTTATTTCAGATGCTCTGTTTAGTAAACATTTCAATTTTTCTATACATTCATCTGAAGTGTCATTTTTTAGTGTTTCCAATTCACTGGATATAATACTGCATTCTTCATTGGCTTCTTTAAATATTCTTCGTTCTTTAGCCACAACAAATAAATACTCTCTACATTTTAACGCTCTTTGAAAATAATCATGATTATAACGCATTCCACGGCTTTGTAGCTTGTCGATAGTCTTAATCAACTTTTTCATCTGTGAATCGAGTTGTTTTTGATCTGTTGTCGTATTATCAAATAAAACGACTCTGTTACCACATTCTTCCATTAACTCTTTCAAAACACCAGTCTGTTCTGTGCACCATTGTTTAAATGTTTTTTTTTTTTCATTTTCTTTTCTAAAATTGTCGCCACAAGTTATTAGTACAATACTAAACCGACTTATAATTTCTTCTCCAAAAATAGATTTCAATGTTTCAATGATACATTTATCTTCTTTAGTACATCTGTTTCCATATTTAACCACAAATAAAAATGCATGGTAACCGTCTGGGTGTTTGATGACGACATCCCCCATTTTTTCAATAAGATAGCTGGTGGCCTGTTCAATGTCATCCATGTTGTTTGTATCTTCTATGCCGGGACAGTCAACCACTTTTATTTTGTGGTTGTCGTACTGTACATAGCCGTGCTGTACGTCTTGTGTTACTGAAGTAGCGCTGTCTTTATATTCAAAAACATGTTTTTGAAGTATTGTATTTCCAGTTCGACTTTTGCCATTTCCGGTCTTCCCTACCAACAGTACATCAATATCCTGTAACATATTACATAGCTATTTAACTTAAGCTCAATGAGAATTTACAAAAAAAAAACAAACTTAATTTTAATATGAATAAACAATAAGAGTTAAAGGCTGAAAAAATGTATTTCTAATCTCGTTTTAGAGATATAGTAGTTAGAAAATGGTAAATTACCTGTTATATATACCAATAAATTACATTACATATTGTTATAACTCTGCTTCACACCCCCCGCCCCCGTTCGCACCCCTGCCCGAGGTGAATGATGCAATCACTTTTGTACGCCTACACATTGTTAATTCGGTCGTTCACCCCCCCCCTCCCGCCTTAGTACAAGTGATGAAATAGTGTTATTTGCCACCTGCACGCCCACGCAATGACCTTCACCCTCCATTTTGGCGGGAAAACGATGGTTTAGCGTGGGTGAGACTGCCTATAAAAGGAACTGTGATGTGAGGAGAAACGACGGACGAACAGGTCGAACGTTCGAGTGGAGAACGACGAACGACGCAAGGAAGAAGGGACAACGAGAGACCAGGTCTGTTGATGCCGCGAGTTCGTTATCAGCACATCGCCAGCGATAACACGTAGACTCGTTTCAACTGGATTAGTTGTACGCATAATGGACTTTGTTGTTTTGTTTTAGCCTGGACTATTGTGACCTGTGCATTGTGGACTGTGAATAAACCTTGTTGTTCAACTGGCGAACCCACGTGTCCTTTAGTGCCTACCTAGAGAATTTTACAAGTCGCAACAATATATTATACATTAAAACACATACTCAGTCATGTTTCTTAATATCTTCCATATTTTCTGGATGACAAATGCAGTTATTTATATCTTCTAAAAAATCAATTTTAATTAGTATGATACGTTAGATATAAATTTACAGGTTGTAATTCTTCCCTTTGCCGTTAATCAATTTTTTCACTTAGAAAAAGTGATATTGATGAAATGTGTCATAAGTGTTACTAATTTATTTAAACTTAACACATTTCTGCGTTTAACAACTAGTTTATGTTGTAAATTGAACAATGGATTTTCAGTTTATAATAAAATTTCTTGTTCAACAATTACAAAAACAAAAGAAAAAAAATACGCACAAAGAAATTCTTTCTTTATGTATAAAGTATTATTAAATTATTGAAATACAATGTCAAAAATGTCCTATGCCAGGAAGTTTACTAATAGATTAAAAAAAATATTTAAAGAAACAATTTTTAAGCCAATCTCTTAGATGTAATAACAATGAAATCAGTAAATATGATATTAGTGTGTGAATATCATGCAATATATTTTTTTAAATGACATAAATTATTTGTCGTGTGCTGCCTTCATGACATCGCAATTTCAACAATAAGGTCCAAAGGGACTCTGGGTTTGATATGTGTTGTTTTGATTACAACTTTTCATTTTAACAATATTCAAAAACAATTTTCTTTTTAGACTAAGATGATAAATTGAATGCAAGTTCTTGTTTTTTTTCTGATTGTTTTAAGCTACTTGTATTTACTTTAAAAATACTCAAGAACTAATAACTTTTATTTTGAGTATACATTTCAGAAACGGAAGAGATGGTAATTGTCTCTGCGATTGGGACTTTTCTAATTTAATTATTATATATAATTGAAGCTAAAAGCGTATTTCTTAAATATTATTTAAACACAAGATACCTTGAATCTCTTGACACAGTTGATGGCCTTGGATCCAGATTTCGTAATTACGTTGCTTTCTACAAAAACAAAAATTTATTGAAAAGTTATTTATTTATTTTTTTAAAAATTGTGTTATTTCTACTTTTAATTTTGTGCTTTGTGTTACCCTTTTCTTTTTTTATTTGAATATTATTCTTTGATGATTCGACAGATTGGTAGTTATCAAGCTAGAATAGAAATAAAATAAAAAACTGCTATAGGTAATATCTATAAAAAATTGATGTTTTAAATCCAATTAACGATCAAATTGGAAAGTTAAATTATTAATTTCAACAATATGCTGAAATAAATGATTGAAAACGTTACATTCTGCAGGCAATTATATTAATCATGAATTTAAATAAAGTCTATGTTTTATAAGCAATACATATTTCATTAGGTTTTAATATTTAATATTAAAGTAGTTTCCGTTCAGTGTGTGGGTTTGTATGTTCTCACATCGTGTAACTTTTTTTTAACTGGTTCTTATGTAATGACTATGCTCAATATTGCGCACTGTTATATTCTATACGACAATAAATTAATTTAATAATTTTGGGTCCGGAAATTACAACCCATTGGTCACCACCGTAGATCGAACCAGGACACTAAGGTCGACAGTCAAGCGACCATCCGGAAGATCTCCTTACTTAATACCTCATTAAACTGTCACAGTATCATAACTCTGTTATAACCTTTGGTCAAATGCATGTTATGAGTGTCTATTCAGTATAAAAAAAGTGTGCTAGTGGTGAAGAAAATGAGGGCTGACCAGGGGTAAAGGTAGTTAAAAGAAAGGACAGCTAGTGCTAGGACTGATAAGAATAAAAAAGTGTTGTACAATGTTTGTAAATATAGAAGTTGGACGGTTAGAGTGTTATATTAGAGCAGTTGAGATGTTATATGGATATAGGTGTATTTAGTTGATATTATTGACTATTCATGCTGTGGATTTCTATTATTTGTAGATCTGTATTTTTAATATTATTCACTGTTCTTGTTGTGAATTTCTATATTACTAAACGAACCACGACCATCGAAGTTTCCTGTGATTTATGAGTGAACGTGAAAGCTGAAAATAACATTTGAAGATAATTTAAAACAATGAGCCCACAACAATTGAAGAAGTAATTTTAGCCTCCTGCAGAGACACGACACACAGTAATTAAATTTTTTTGGTCAAATAAATCATTAACAAAACACATTTTATCAGTAAAAGGTACTACTTACATGTGAATTACAAGGGTCTATTTCAGTGTTTCTAGTTGAATTATCTCTATAATCCTCTGCAATACTTCAATAAAAGACGCATTATAAAAATGCATCAATTATTACGGTTACAAATCGAAGTAAAAAAAAAATTCTTTTAAATAAAGATAAAGTACATAGGGGGTGTGTTTTTTTTTTCATTTCATCATTGGTAATGTGTTACACTCAATAAGATTGTTCCAAAAAGAAAGTGTGCTTTATTTTTCTCTTTAAAGTTCTTTTAATACAAGTTTTAGCAGTAACGAAAATATTTTAAAACAAATGTCATATGTTTCAGTGAAATGAAAAAAAAAATATGGTAGTAAAAAAGAGAAAAAAAATAGAGAAATTTAATGTATAACATACATATATTTTTCTATTTTTTCTAGGTTTTGTAGTGCCCTTCTTTCATCCCCACCACAGCCGGGAGTGTAATGGCCACGGAGGCACCGCGGGAGACATGAAGGGAACTTGAGCCAAGACCTGAAACATTTTCTTGATCCCCAACTTAAGATCGAACCAGGTACCTTTAGGTCGACATTCAAGCGCGTTACCGCACGACAATCCGTCCCCTGCGTTTCTATTTAACAGAATGGTCAAAAAATATTTAATTATTTTTTTCTTTATAGCAATTTGATTTAATTATATGATTGAGTGGCTATCCTAAACCTTAATATACATTTTTTTATTGGTTATTAGTGACTTATCACAGTTACATCAACTTCCATGAATATGAAACTAGTCTACGAACGTAGAGATTTTTACAGATCATGTTTGAATACTTGCATTTGAATAAAGGGATAAGGAATGACGCAAAATATTATATAAAAGAACTACTCTATGTAGTGCTACCCAAAGTGGACATTAATAACTTTTCCGCCCTCTAACGGCAGCAGCAATGTTATTTTAATTTATTTTGGCAGGAGCGTGAATCAGCATCAATGGTACTTTGATATAATATGGCAGGTGCGTGGGTGAGCATCAATGGTAACTTTATATATTATGGCAGGAGCGTTGGGCAGATATTTTACACCATTTACTCAAGCTACACCATTAATCCTAGTAAATTAAAATATTAGATAAGCGTAAAATGTGTTTAAAAAAATTACAACAGTAGTTTTATATAAAAGCTATATATTTGTATATCAGATGTATTGAAATCTATTGTTTTTCTATACCCCCTAATTCAAGTATATAATCCATAAAGACTTATCCTCCTTTATTTACTTATAGAGCCAAAAAGATCTTTGATAAAACATCATTAACTTATAAAATTATGGATTTTCTGTGTAAAGGTATTATCACTTGCTAGTTTTAATACTCTGATATATACACTAGAAAGAAATAACTATTTTACTCTTTACAAGTATCTATTTATTATTGGACAACAAAAATGAAATATCCATCTCTTTGCTTTATTTGTTTGACTTTGTCTGGTATGGTTGGTCTAGTAAAAAACATATAATTAATTTCACCAAACGTAAACAGTTTTTTTTTATATTTACTACCAATGACTCAAGGTTGTGGTTTTTATTTAAGTAATGTAATAGTTAGGCCTACTCGTTATATTCTGGAATCTTTTTTAGTACATTATTCTTAACTTTTAGTGTAAAATAGAAAACTAAGCCTATCATTCCAAAGATGTACGTTAGGTCTACATGAGAATAGACAAAAGGACATACCTTGAAGTGTCTGTCTCATTCTCAACATTAATCACTGAATCTGGTCTGTAAATATGCATAGGTCAGAATTGAAAGTTCAGCAAAATTAGTCTGTTTTGACTTAAATATATATTTTTTCTATAATTAGATATATATTTCTATTGGAAATGCTTTGTAGAATGATACCTTAAATTTAAATTGTCTGTAGCTGATGATACATTGAAAGCTTTTTCTTTCACATCGACCCTAGTGTATTAAACAAATGTGATTAGCGAAGACAAGTGATTAATTTGTGTGTTTTTAAAAACAAATATTATAATTAAGATTTTTTTAATACTCTGGTGCGTTATATCACCTGTAAAAATATAAAGCAGAGGTTTTCAACCTTTTTTATGCTGCGGACCCCACAGACATTCCAAGCGGACCCCCATAATCTCAATTTGGACCACAATATGTCTTAAGTTGGCGTATGCAATCTACTTAAATTCTGCTAAACGGTAGGCCTAGCCCAAGTTACGCGCAAAACATGTAAAAGTCATTTCACATACGGAAATAGCTATGTATCAAAAAATTGAAACGATCCCCGAGTATTTATTATACTGGTATGTCTGTTACACATGGGTATCGGTTCAGTGAAAAGGCTGTGCCTGTTTTGGACTACAAAGTTTGTCCAAACATGCTGGTATGCGAGATAAACATATGCGTATTTCATGTTCAATGTCTAGTCTGGACCTGTACAAGGTAACAGTAACAGCAGAGAATGAAGTTTCGCAAAAGTACGTTGTAGAAAATGATCGCTTTGTCTGACAGCAGCGAGTACTCATGGAAACATGCTAGCTAGAGCGGCAACAATGGCAGTCTGCTGAACTGCATGTGCAGTCTCCTGTCAGACGACAATTCGACAAATTGTTCTTGTTCGCGACCAGTTAAAACGGATAGCCCGCATTCAAAAGGATTTCGAATTTAATTAAATCTGCTGATATCGTCATCGCCGAAATACTCATGAAAGTAATACGACATCTGCTGTAGTTGGTTCAAAATGGTGCCTCCTATGACGCCTTTCGAAAAATTGTTTACTGTAAGAAAGTCAGCCAACAACGGAAACATATCATGTGTGCCTTCTTCACAACTTCACCTCCATATGCGAAGTTTCTTTTGTGAGGTATCGACTTTGTTTTCAGATCTTTGCGATGACATATTTTAACTGTTCAAAATGTTAAAATGTCTGCAAGATAAGCTAATCTTGCAACCATGTCTCGTCTGTAAAGAAGTGTGACATCGATTCGTTTTGTTTGAGCAACATGATCGCATGATAGCCAATTGACTTCCGTGTGTAGCAATAAATGCTTGTGTTCAACTTCCATTGCGCGGCACATATTTTCAAACAAAGGGTGATTAGCGCTTTGCTTTGATAAAAGTAAACATTTTAATGCATGTGGAAATAGCGTCAGCAAGATCTTCATTCACGTCCCTTGCCGCAAAGGCCTCGTTGTGAATCACGCAGTGGTTGGATACTATGTGAGGCGCTGCTTGTTTTCCTGTGCGACTAAACCAGACTTAAGACCAGTCTTCACAGCAGGGCCGTCCTTGCTCATACCAACAAATTGTGTCCAGGCCAATCATGATTCTTCAAAAAATTAATCAAGTAAATGGAAAAATTCTTCACCGGTTGTGCACCCAGGCAGCGACATGGAGAACAAAAGTCTTCAACGAATTCACCTTCTTAGCAGTATCAACGTAAACCGACAATAGGGCTGAATTCGCAATGTCTGAACTTTCGTGAAGCTGAATTGCAAATCAGATATGCTGAAGGCGTGCAATCAGTTGGCAGCGAACATCCTCAGACATTCCGGCGATTCGTCTGCTTACTGTGTTATCAGACACTGGAATGGCTTTCAGTTTTTGACTGTATTCCTTTCCTATAACGACTTCGCATTGTCGACTGTTGCCGTTATAATTAGCTCTTCTGCAATTGTACGAGCATTTTTGTAACGCGCTATTCGTCATGCGGCCAATGCAAAACCGAAAGAAGAACAGGTTGACATAATTCTGCAGTATGCAGGGACACAAGTCATCTAGATATTTGACCAACATTATTTACAACATGAGTTGTAAGTAAAGGGAAATTAGACTAAATGATTCCAAGACCGTCATAAAGCAAGAGAGATCGCATTTATGGGTCACTTTAAATATGATGATGGAATAACACCTGATGCAAGACAAATCAAGGCCATAACCAAAATGAGCCGCCCACAAAATGTACAGGAAATAAGAATGATTCTGTGAAACCTTGCAATGTTCTTGCATAACGTAATTTATATGTGCCTACATTCTAAAGAACACATTAAAAATCTTCATCGACTTCTTTCAGATCATGTCTGTAGAAGACAATAATTTATTTGTTTTAATTTTTGCTTGAATAATTATTTTTGAACTGTTTTAAACACACAATAATATATACCGTTAATTTATAACATTGTGCATAAGGTTAGAAAAAAAAATGACTTGTATGCATTTATATTATAAGAACCTTGTGAGTTCTATGGGGAGGGGAGGGAAGTCTTTTCTATACTTTTATTTACAACCATACCTGATATTATCTTTGGTAGGGCTTCTTAAGAAATCCATATATGTAGAAACACTGAATAGAATAGCGCTGATAAATACAAGAATGTTATTAAACACAATGCTAATTTAATCGTCATAATAAAGTAAGAATATTAAAATTATTTTAATAAACTAAAGATTGAGAATTTTAAAATACATTTGTTAGATTGATTGAAAAAACAAAACAGAAAAGTTCATTAAGAACTATTTTGTTATTCAGTCACCTTTCCTGATCAGTGTGTTTAGTTGGGTCACCATGAACAATAACGAAATCATCATCCGATTTGTTATTTTCTGTATCCTAAGTAATAACAAGAAGAAACAAAATTCCTTACATTAACTTTGATTACGTTTCTATGAAAATAAAGTATTTAGTACAAAAGTTTTCTTAAGAACTGGTGCATTGTGCGCATAACTCAGGAACGAACGACCAAAAACGTTCTTAATAGTATTAGTTGTACTCCCGGTATCATTAGAGTGTGGGGGCCTTCTACCACAGAACTGTAATCAATACTGTAGTCAATACAATGTAGAGATGATGAGGCCCCCTACTACAACACTGTAATAAATATAATATAGAGATGGTGGGGCCCCCATTACAACACTGTAAAAAATTAATATTGAGATGGTGGGGCACCCACTACAACACTATAAAAAATAATATAGTGATGGTAAAGCCCCCACTATAACACTGTAATAAATATAATATAGAGATGGTGGGCCCCTTACTACAAAAGCTATTTATTACTAGGACCTAAGGTCAAGAGCCCGGGTGACCCCTTGTTTTAAGCGGCTCAGAGACTTGAGTGTAGTAAAACGTATTGAACTAATATGTTTCATTCACCACAGAGTTTTCGTTCAAGATGGCTCTAAACTACTTTTTTCATGAAGGGGAGGGGGAGTATTCTAAAGACATCATTAGTTTGTCTACAACCTTTGTACGTGTACATTTATTTTTTGTAAGAATTCATATTGTTATATTAAAACTATTTTATATAAAGACTCTTTAATAAAGATTTCACCATTGGTTAATTAATATTTTAAACTTTAAATTTCGACCAGATTATAAATTACTTTAATGACAAAATATTTTTACATAATAACATTACATCTTCTTTTTGTTCTGTTAAACCATCACCACTTGTTAAATCTTCATTTGCATCTGTCGAGCTCATGTCTGTGAATTGATACAGTAGTTAATTTTAAAACAAAGATATGTATACAAATATATTCTCATTAAATACAGCATAAAGTATAATAAAAGCGTTAAAAAATAGAGAATATTAATTACCTGAAATGTATTAGTTCACATTAACAGATCACATAAACAGTCAAACAAAGAATCTCGAATGACAACATATCTTCTGGGTGTATCTTTAAATAGAATATGTTACTCACCTTAACAATTTTCTAGAAAAACGAGTTTAAAAAATACACTCACACCAGAAAAACCAATATCGATTTTAACTTTCAGTAACACAGAAGGAAAACGTTTATAAATATATGAAACTAATATGTTAAAATAAATGCCAATGACTATTTATAAAACGTGATGAAAATTTATCTGCATACACATTTATTACAAACAATAAATGTATTTACAAAAAGGATGTTTACCACACTATAATACAAAGTGGAATATAGCAATTACACGCTGTCCTTGCTGCATTTCAAGTGAAATGATTTATCAATAGTATGTAACAGCTGCCACGAACAAGTAAAATGTGTACATTTTTCAAATCAAAATTTTCAGTACTATGAAAAAATTCAGCGTCCTATTGAAGTTTTGCTTAATAAGTACAGATCAAAATATTAATGACCATTCTTAGAATAACATTTTGGATCGTTTACTCGCAAACGTAAGCTCTCTAAGAGAATAAAGTACAATACTAATGGACAATACTAGTGTAAAATACTGATGGACAATGCTAGTCGACAATGCTAGTGGACAATACTAGTGGACAATTCTAGTGGACAATACTAGTGGACAATACTAGTGGATAATACTAAAAAAATATGACTCATGGATCCGGAAAAACTGTTTGCCTCGGGCTGAGCCGCAATGTTTTTTTAATGAATTGTACTTGATAATCTTTAATCTCTGCTGTCGTACAAAAATAAAATTTAGTACGACTATTGCTGGCTGCTTTTTTTTTTGGCGTTTATGTACATTATCAAAACATAACAAGCACACCAAACAATAACAATAATCAGCATAATAGCAATAATGCGAACTTTTTTTCTTATACCAGAGGAATTTCCATAAAACGCTTAAAAATCGAAACGTACCAAAGTTTAAAGTCAAAACAAATGAAATACTGAGCTAAAGATAGAAATTTACATGTGCATCATGCTTTAAACTAATGTATTATTACGACTTTTCCCCCGGTGCGCACCGTGCATCGAGATATTGAACGTGATGACGCGGTAGAGAGAGTGACGTAGGAAGCCGGCAAGAAGATGGCCGTGATGTTATTGTCGTTGTCTATGTGTTTTTATAGATATAAGTAAACTCTTGGAACCCACGCCAGCCTGTGTGTTGTTTTAATTCCATAAACAAGAATTTTTAAAGAGTTGTAACAATTGGTGTCAGAGGTGGGGATTTCTTTTCTGAAAATGGCCGGTAAGAAGCTAAGTAAACCTCTAGTTGTAGAGTCTGAAATAGAAAAATTAAGAAAGGAAATGAAAGAAGGCCAGAATGAAATAAAAGAATTACTTGAAAGGAAAGAATTACTTCAAGCAATAAGAGACGAAATAGGAGATCTGAAGGAAGATCTCAACACTAGAATTGAGAAGGTGAAGGTTGAGATTAACGAAAAGGTCGACGGCCGGATAATGGAACTCCAGGCTCAGATCAAGGATACAACTGCCAGGTATGATGGAGAGATTGGAGATATCAGGGAAGAACTGAGGAAAGTTCAGTTGACACAGACTGCAACCCCAACAACCGTAGGCAAGATGCCCATGCCTACATTTGATGGCACAATTTCATAGTCCGTATACAAGAGACAGTTTGAGGCAGCAGTGCAAATAAACAACTGGACCAGAGAAGAAGACAAAGCCATGGCCCTTGTCTTGGCTCTTAGAGGTAAGGCCTCTGAGATGCTCCGAACTGTCAACGACCCGGGAAATTATCAAGCTGTTGTAAAAGCACTAGAGTTACGGTACGGCGACGAGCACATGCAAGAAGTGTTTAGAGTTCAGTTGAAATCGAGGCAACAAAAATCCGGGGAATCTTTGCAGGAATTAAACACAGATATTGAAAGGTTAGCGCGCCTGTCTTACCCTGCCGCGGCACAGGAATTTCTGGACGTCATAATAACCGACACTTTCATCGATGCCATTCGTGATCCAGACCTAAAAAAGGCCATTATGATAAGTGGGAAACGCAAGACCAGTGACGCATTGGTGTATGCTCTGTCTTACGAAGCAGCTAAGAACGCGTCCAGGACTGACCACCATGCCAGGCAACTGGAAGTTGATGAAGATGAGCAAATTAACAAGATTCGCAAGGTGGTCGAAGAGGTCATTACATCAAAAGAGCAAAAGATAAGCGACGATTCGAGGAATGCTGATATGGGTGATACTCGCTGCTGGAATTGTGGCGCCTCCGGTCATGTTCGGCGGTACTGTCCAAGACAGAGGCAGTATTCCGCCGGACAGAACAGAAACTCCCAGCCCCCAAACCGCCGGAACTACCAGGGAAAACCAGGGAAACTAACGTCCGCCAGCCTCGTAGGGCGGAAGCTGGCAAAACACTCCAACAAAGCCCGTAAAGTCGTCATTCCCATTGCAACTATTGGGATTAAATCAAGCCTGTATGTAAAAGGGAAAATTGGACAGTTTGAGTGTAGATTTCTATTGGATACTGGGGCATCACGCTCAATCCTGCGACCCGATGTAGTCAAAGACATAAAATTGAATAACGTGAGTGGACATTTATTAAAGACAGCAAGTGGTGAATTAATGCCGATCTTGGGACGAACTAAAACTGAATTTCAACTAGGGGATGAATTGTTCTTTCATGAATTTTTGGTGGCTGACATTGTCGACCAATGCATTTTGGGGCTAGACTTCATGCACTTATATGGCCTTACACTGAACATTGGCGTGGGCACGTTACAGTGTGGGAAAAAGGAATTTCCCCTTCTTGGGAAAGAGGATGATGAGAATGTCATAAAGAGAATACTACTCATTGAAGACATAAGTGTGCCTGCTCAGTCGGAGTTTATCATCTGGGGTAAACTGGACTATGGTGGAAATGGAATAAAAACGGTCATAGTGGAGGCTGATCATGGAAATAGTCGAGGACTTGCCGTTGGCAAAACGGTGGTGACAATCAATGGTTCCAGGTTGGTACCAGTACGAGTAATGAACATCACAAACTCTGATCAAACCTTACGAAAAGACAGCGTCATCGCCATCTGTGATGAGGTCAATTCTATAACAAACTGCGAGGTCGACGGCAAGTTAGTAGCCAGGGGTTATGGAAAGAATCAATTGCTAGAGAAACTTTTGTCCGACTTGAGAAAGGATTTACCTTTGAGTGACTATCAGAAGGCAGAAGGCTTGCTGCAGGATTATGCAGATATCATGGCCGTTGAAGAAAAGGATTGCGGGAGAACATACTTGGTTCAGCATCGAATCAATACCGGAAGTGCTAAGCCAATACGACAGATACCACGCCGTCTACCGTTAGCAAAGCAACAAGATGCAACCGACATGCTAGAACAAATGCATAAACAGGGAGTGATTGAACCGTCTAACGGTCCTTGGAGTTCGCCTGTTGTACTGGTAAAGAAAAAGGATGGAACATGCAGATTTTGTGTAGACTACAGAGCATTGAACGAGATTACGCACAAGGACAGCTATCCACTACCCCGCATTGATGACACTTTGGATACACTCACAGGCTCACAAATCTTTTCCACTCTTGATTTGAAAAGTGGATACTGGCAGGTTGGGTTACATCCCAAGGATAAAGAGAAGACCGCCTTTTCGACAGGTAACGGCCTATGGCAATTTACTGTTATGCCCTTTGGCTTATGCAACGCACCTGCAACTTTTGAACGGCTAATGGAGCACATATTACAAGGTCTGAACTGGAAGACGTGCCTTGTTTACCTTGATGACATAATCGTAATTGGGAAGACGTTTGACGAGCACCTTACAAACCTAAGAGAAGTTTTTCAGCGTATTCGGAGTGCCGGGATGAAACTCGGCCCACAGAAGTGTTCACTTTTTAGAAAGAAAGTGAAGTATCTGGGCCATATTGTGTCTAAAGATGGCATAAGTACTGACCCTGAAAAGGTTGAAGCTGTCAAAAGTTGGCCAAAACCGACAAATGTGCAGGAACTTCGAAGCTTTCTGGGACTCTGCACATACTATCGTCGGTTTGTGTCGGGCTTTTCCAACATTGCCAGAGAACTTCATAGGCTCACGGAGCAAAAGAAGCCATTTCTTTGGAGCGAAGAATGCCAACAGTCTTTTGACAAATTAAAGAATGCACTAAGCTCTTCCCCGGTACTGGCTTACCCAGTCCCTGGTAAAACATTTATACTTGATACAGATGCTAGTAGTACCGGTTTAGGTGCTGTGTTGTCCCAGAAGATAGATGGCATAGAGAATGTCGTATCCTTTTACAGTCGAACTCTGTCGAAGGCTGAGAGGAATTATTGTGTAACCAGACGAGAACTTCTAGCAGTTGTGGATGCAATAAAACACTTCCACAAGTATTTGTATGGCCAAAAATTTACTTTGAGAACAGATCATGCAGCACTGAAGTGGCTCTTGTCCTTTAAGAGCCCAGAAGGACAGATTGCTCGTTGGATTGAAAGATTGCAGACTTATGACTTCGATACCCAACATCGCAGGGGATTGCTGCATAACAATGCAGATTCCCTATCACGTCGACCCTGTAGGCTGGAGTGCAAACACTGTCAAAGGTTAGAGGAAAAAGAAACTGATGTTGAGTGTTGTGCAAGATTGGAGTTAGGTGCTTCAGAACCATGGTCTGATATGAGTCTTCGAGAGGATCAGCTGAAGGATGAGGATCTGGCTCCAATTCTTTTGTGGAAAGAAGAAGGGCAAAGACCGGACTGGCTGAGAGTAGCGGAAACGAGTGCCGCTACGAAGGCCTACTGGGCTCAGTGGGACTCACTGATATTAAACAGGGGAATCGTCAAACGGGTTTGGGAGTCAACTGACGGCAGTTCTCACCGCATGCAATTGTTGCTCCCGAAGTCGAGAGTGGTCGAAGTGTTAAAAGAGATGCACAATGGTGTAACAGGTGGTCATCTTGGAGTAAACAAGACATTAGAGAAGGTGCGCCGCAGTTTCTACTGGTTCCAGTACCGGAAGGATGTAGAGGACTGGTGTAGAAAATGCAATCAGTGTGCAGCAACAAAAGGGCCGAGGAACAAACCTCGGGGCCGCATGCAGCAGTACTTTACTGGAGTCCCCTTTGAGAGAATTGCTATAGACGTTGCAGGACCCTTCCCGGAGACCAGGCAAGGGCACCGCTATATCTTGGTTATCAAAGACTATTTCAGCAAGTGGCCAGAAGCTTTTGCTATGGCGAATCAGGAGGCCAAAACTATTGCGGACATAGTGGTTAATGAGTGGATCAGTCGTTTCGGAGTCCCGATGGAGCTCCACTCGGACCAGGGTCGAAACTTTGAATCAAAATTATTTTAGGAGATGTGCAAAATCCTGGGGATTCAAAAGACAAGAACAACCCCGTTACATCCACAATCGGATGGTATGGTCGAACGGTTTAACCGGACGCTGGTGCAGCACCTGGCAAAATTGGCAGATGACCGCCAGGACGACTGGGACACTCACATACCACTGTTTCTGATGGCCTACCGAGGAGCCACCCACGAAACGACGGGCCACTCGCCATCAACGATAGTGTTTGGCCGGGAACTCCGCTTACCTTGTGACCTTCTGTTCGGGCTTCCCAGAGACGCTCCCTCCATGGAAACAGATTATGCCAATGGACTGAGATCTCGACTTGAGGAACTACATTCTAGGGTTCGACAAAACATCAAAATCGCTAGTGACACTATGAAAACCAGATATAACAGACGGGCAAACTCGTCTGGTTTTCAAGAGGGAGACCTAGTCTGGCTTTACAACCCACAGAGACGTAAAGGAAGATCCCCAAAACTGCAGAGGGACTGGGAGGGCCCCTACCGGGTCATAAAGAGACTTAACGACGTCGTGTACAGAATACAGAGAAACACCCGCACCAAAATGAAAGTGGTTCATGTGGACAGACTGTACAAGTACTGCTGCGAAAACTGACAGTATTACGACTTTTCCCCCGGTGCGCACCGTGCATCGAGATATTGAACGTGATGACGCGGTAGAGAGAGTGACGTAGGAAGCCGGCAAGAAGATGGCCGTGATGTTATTGTCGTTGTCTATGTGTTTTTATAGATATAAGTAAACTCTTGGAACCCACGCCAGCCTGTGTGTTGTTTTAATTCCATAAACAAGAATTTTTAAAGAGTTGTAACAGTATATATATTACAATAGATTGAAATGTTCATTTTTGGAACGGTTTACAATGCTATTTTGCTAATATCATAACGTAATTGGACATTTTAAAAAAATATAAAAAACACGCATCTAATATAGTTTATTATAAAAAATATATTTCATAAAGCTGTAAGTTTAAAAAGCAAATCTAGATCTAGACAAAATTATCAGTGTTGGCAGCCCGCCTCTTTTGCATCATAACATTTTCTAGGAAAAATTGTATTACAAAATTAATTTCGAGAAAACTGCATTTCTAAGGAAATATATCGGGCATATTTGTATCCAATATGCATTTAATTGTATTGACATGATGATATTAGAATCATACTGGCAGCCATTGCAACAAATGCTTTAGCAATGAGTATGAAGGTTCATCGCGCATAAAGAGAAATCAATTCAGACAAAGTTGAACACAGTACACACAGCAGCATATACCTAGGTCAATATTTTTTTTTCTTTTAACAGTATGCTGTTATGTATTCAGTTTACTGTTTCCGTACTTCACACCGAGCGTGTGTGAAGTCCCTGTAAGGATGAGATGAAATCACTCAGATGCTATAAACCACTGATGGGACGGTTTTTATGGAGCCCTTCTTTCATCCCCACCATAGCCGATAGTGCAATGTCGATGGAGGCACCACGGGAGATATATCGGGAACTTGAGCTAAGACCTGAAAAATGTCATTAGTCCTCATCGAAGATCGAACCAGGTACCTTCAGGTCGACAGTCGAGCACTTTACCGCACAACCATCCTTCCCTTCTTCACACTGAGTAGCCTATTGTGTAATGTAAATACATTAATACTTTCATGCGTTTTCAAAGTCTTTTTTTCTTAAATCAGATATCAGTTAATGTATTGGATTTATTGTTTGATGTTTTCTTGCATTTTAATCATTACGTTTCCAAACGTTCTCCAATTGTTTTCAGTACGGGCTATTTTCATAAATTTTAAATAACTTCTTTCGCCAATCAAAAAATAAAAAAAAATTATGGATAACGAATCTTTGAAGGAAATCGTCCATCAATCACCTGACATATTTAAATACAATTTTTCTAACCAGGTAGGCCATAGCTCTTAAAATAGATGCCCCAAAGGCAGGGCCGTCTTTACGAATTACGGGGCACAATTTATCGGATGGGTAAGGAATGCTTAGAAAGCCCCTCTTCTAATCTTTAAAAGACTGTAACAAGAGCGATGACTGATAGTGATATGCTGAATGAAAATTGTGGGGCCCCTGCCATGTGCGGAGCCCATTTTGGAGCAATCGGTCATATAGGCCAAATGCTACCCTGCCCTAAAAGGGATTCACGACTTGCTGTGTCTCTCAACATCTGGAGACTGCCATAGAGCCCAATGGCCAGCAAGCTTCCGGACTGGTCCACCCTGTGGTCCGCCATCCCGGAACACTCGAAAAGCAAATGATCCACGGTTTCGAAATATTACTAGTTTAATTCATTTTTAAATACAAATTAAATTATTTTAAAATCAATATTCTTTTACAGTATTCAAATTGGTTATTATCAATATTAGGTCTAAAACAATTTATACTTGTATACTTTATACAGCGGTGGAACATTTCTACGTATATGGCCTGGTATAGTGCATTGGTGACTGCGGTAGATACTTGCACACATGGACGTGTCTGGAATAAACCTGGAAGATATCCTTGTGCACCTCGTGGGTGATGAAAGTAGCTCACTGGGAGGCACATTTGCCAAGATCCGTGGTCAGTTATTATAGAGTGGGGACAAGGATGACAGGCAGAAATTTATGGAGTAAAAGGGTGAGGCCGTCCATGACTGAACGGTGAATAGTTGAGCAGGCTCAAGTCGCACGATTGTCACCCATGGTAGCCTTATAATATATCTCAGCTGTCTTTCACAGTGATTCCATTGGGGAATTGCCAGGACACAACCTTTCAACCATGATATTATAACACTAAATCATGCGCACGACAACCCTCACTTGACCAATGACCCAACTCCCGCCAACTACCCTATACTCAAACATCCAGTAGGGCTAGTGTGTCAAAGATGGTAATATGTCTACCGTCCCCTCCTCCCACTCCCAAACACGATTGAGACGTCAATTAGAGTGAATAGCCTGACAATAGGCTAATAATCCCACCACTGAAAAAGGTAACTTTCCGAACAAACAAGAGGAAATATGTTTATTTACTAATAAACAAACAAACAATAAGAATGAAATGTATGAAAAATTTTATTTGAACTTTTTTTATGTTAAGGATTTGTATTAGATTAAATATAAACCATAAGCCTAGCATTAAAAATGAATGATAAAATAGTTTAGAGTTAATGACTAGCAATCTAGAAACATTTATTATATAGTTCATTCATACAAATGCTTACCACATTTTTATTCAAGGAATGAAAAGTATTAAAATTTGATATTTTTAAAATATGTGTTATCAATTGATACCCTCTAAATTGATTAGAACATGTTTTCATTGAGCTAAAAGTTATAATGACACAATCGTAAACAAATTATAGAAAGTAAAAGGCTTTTGAAAAAGACTAAAATTTCTTGTCATGTCACAATTGATAGTTCTGCAAAGAGCTTTTACCTTTAAACTTATCTCTAACTGTCGAATTAAACCAAAACATTACCTTTTATAGATAAAAGACATAGTTCCATGACAGATTTAATACATCTTAAAATAAAAACAACGTTTTAATGCAAAATACAGCAACTATTTGTATTGGTTCTTGTACATTTTTGCAAAAATAATGAAAAAATACAGAATTTGTTAAAATAAAAAAACATACATTAACATTATTTATTTCGTATTTACGATATAATACATTAAATAAATTCCAAATATTTTAAAATAAAGATTAATTTCTAAATGTCCTTTTATTTTGAATAAGCTCTAAATAGTTTTGGTAACAAAATAAACATCTAAGAAAAAGAAAATATCGTCTTTAACCATGCTTCTTATAAATTATGAAATTTACTATTATCATATATTAAACGCAAATACGACTTATTGTTCTAGTGTCTACAAGTTTTAGGTCATGTATCTTTGATTATCACTTATCAAAAGCCTATAATAACTAAATCTTTATATTCTTCGGTAAAAAAAAAACAACAACTCAAAATTCGAAAGTTTTTAGTTTGAAATTCTTGTATAATATAATATACGGGTATTGCTAAAGATAACTAGCTAATTACGTGAACAGTACTTTAAGGAGTGATCATTGATCTCAATTTACCTGTAAAATATCTGCATTAAAAAAGTATTGGTAAAGTACATTATTTTTTAAATCGCATTTTTCCATTGAATGAATATTGAAGAAATATTACACTTTCCCCATAACTTGTATCTGCTATAGCAGGCTATTAAAATAGCTGTTACACAAAATTTAATTTAAAAAAAAGCTAATTTATTGCGCACACATTTTTCACTCTTTGGGTCATTGTACCAGTTTTTTCTGTATAATCTGTCATAAGCGCCCCATAAGCATCTCTTTCTTTAATCAGAATATAATTTAGTTTTTCCTTTTCTTTTATCAGGTTTTTTTCTTTTATTTTCAGACTGTCAATTTCCGATTCAAACTTTGTAATTATATTCATTTTGTTCATTAAAAAATTTTTTTTGGCCTTATATAAATCCTCCTTAACATCATTGTATTCCTTTTGTTTATCCATTTGTATTTTTTTCATACTGTTAATCTCATCTTGGAAAGCTACCTTTTCTTTAGTTTTGCGCTCCATTAAATTATTTATCGAGGATTGTAAGACGGCAAAATGTTCTTGAACTTGACTATTGGCTTCAGCTTTTGTCTCTCTGCATTTATTTTCTAGTTCTTCTATTTTGCGGTGTTGGGCATTTTTCTCACTCTCAGTGCTGTCTAACAAATGTTTCAAGATGGCCTGCATTCTCTCCTCTTGCTCTAGCCACTTTTTCTCAAATTCTTCTTTTTCCTTTTCCAGACGCTGTGCGTCTTTGGTTTTCTCCTCATATGTCTCTTGTAAATTATTTATTCTTTCATCATGTACTCTTTGAAAGCTTGTCCTTTCTTCTAGTAATTGCAATTCTTTTTGTCTAAATTCATTTATGTTGTATACTAGATTAGAAATCATTTTTGATAAAGAGTCAACTACTCCAATAGCTTTGATGAGTGCCCCAGTGTTATTATCTTCTATTTGCACTTTACTTTTTAGCTCTAACGCTCTGTTTAGTAAATGTTCCAATTTTCTTATACACTCCTCTGAAGATTCGGTGTTCAATTTTTCCAATTCACTGGATATATTACTACATTCTTCATTGGTTTCTTGAAGTATTCTTGGTTCTTTAGCCTCAACTAATAAATACTCTCTATTGTTTACCGCTCTTTGAATATATTCATGATTATAACGCTTTCCACGACTTGGTAATTTGTCGATGGTCTTAATCAATTTTTTCATCTGTGAATCGAGTTTTTCTTGATCTGTTGTCGTATTATCAAATAATACAACTCTGTTACCACATTCCTCCATCAACTCTTTCAAAACACCAGTCTGTTCTGAGCACCATTCCTCAAAAGTTTTATTTCTTTCATTTTGCGTATTAAACATATCGCCATGAGTCATCAGTAGAACACTAAATTGACTTAAAATTTCTGCTCCAAAAAAAGATTTCAATGTTTTAATAACAAACTTATCTTCTTTAGTATATCTGTTTCCATATCTAACCACTAACAAAAATGCATGGTAACCATCTGGGTGTTGGATGACGACATCCCCCATTGTTTCTATCAGATAACTGGTGGCCTTTTCAATGTTATCCATGGTGTTTGTATCTTCTATGCCTGGACAGTCAATCACTTTTATTGTGCGGTTGTTGTACTGTACATAGCCGTGCTTTACGGCGTGTTTTACTGAAGTACTGCTGTCTGTATATTCAAAAACATCTTTCTGAAATATTGTATTTCCAGTTCGACTTTTGCCGTTTCCGGTCTTCCCTATAAGCAGTACAGTAATATCCTGTAATACATTATTTTATTATTTAACTGAAATTCATATAAATTAATAGAAAAACGTTTACATTGATATATGAATGGTTGAAAAACACAATAATCACTGTACAGTTCTAAATAAGAATTACGTCAGAAACATGTATTTCTGATCTCATTTCTATAGATATGGTTGTTAGAGAATTGTTTTATTGTAATCTATAAGGCATATATACTATTAATTTACTTTAACATATTTAATACATTAAAACATATATTTAGTCATGTTTCTTAATATCGTCCCTATTACTAGATGACAAATGCAGTTATTTATATCTTCTAAAGATGCTCTTGAATTAGTATAATACATTACATGTAAATTAAAATATTTTCATTTTATATATATTTCGCTCACTCTCTTTCTCTCTCTCTCTCAGAGATAAGGAGAGATAAGGAGAGAGGGAGGAACTCTATATATTTTTGAACTTTTCTTATTAATTGAAGGCCAAGTTCAACCAAATCTATAAGAAACTAATCATAGATTTTGTACTTTTCACAATCCTCACACGGTTTTTGATATCGTGTGTGATAATTTTGAGTACACATTTCAGAATCTGAAGAGGTGGGACTTGTCTCTACGATTGGGACCCATCTAATATAATTAATATATATATATATATATATATATATATATATATATATATATATATAATTAAAAATAAAAGCTTATTTCATATATATATATATATATCTTTTAACCACAAGATGCCTTGAATCCCTTGACACAGTTTAAGGCCCCTTATCCCTATTTCTTTATTATGTTGCTTTAAACTACATTTTGCATAAGGGGGTTGGCGGGTTTTCTCGAAACATCTCTAGTTCGTCTTTTTTTAATTGTAAATTTATTTATTTAATTACTTTTATTAGATGCTTTATTGTTAAGACTATCTAAAGAAAGATTTAACCTGAAAACAATTTTAGCTTTTTTAAAGCTGATTATGGACGTATTTGTCAATTAATATTTTAAAACTTACTTTTAATTTACTTCAGTTTATCAAATATTTTAAATACAAAACATGTTTAACATAAAAAATTTACATTTTCTTCTTTTTGCTCTGTAAACCAATCTGCACTTTTTAAATCTTCCTTTACATCTGACGAGCTCATTCTGTGAATTGATGCAGTATTTTATTTTACAATAATACAATCTTACAATATTCACAAAATGTATTCTCACACTATACAGCAGAAAGAATAATTAAAGAGTAAGAAAATAGAGTACATTAATTACCTGAAATGTATTAATTCACATTAACAGATCAAATGAACAGTCCAAACAAAGAATCTCGATTGACAACGTTGGCTGGGTGCTTCTATAAATAGAATATGTTACTCACGTTAACGATTTCCTAGGAAAACAAGTTTAAAAAATACACTTACACAAAAAAAAAACCGATCGATTTAAACTTTCAGTAACACAGAAGGAAACATTTTTTTTATAAATATGATATTTTTTGCAACAAATATGTTTAAAAAAAGTCGTTTTAGGACACATGATGAAATGTTACCTGCATACCATTTATTACAAACAATAAATGTCTTTACTAAAAATAATACGACGATAGAATACTTTTACAACAAAATGCATTCTAGTAATGTACACACTGTCTTGCAGTATATTCAAGTGAAATGATTTATCAATAGTAACAGCTGCCACTTGCAAGTAAAATGGTACATTTTTCACATCAAAATTTTCAGTACTATCAAAAAATTCAGCGTCCTATTAAAGTTTTGCTCAAATTAAATAAGAACTATCAACACATTTCAATAAACAGAGAATTTTTTTTATTACATTGTGTTATCAGTGTTGGCAGCCCGCCTCTTTCTACATCATAACATTTTCTAGGAAAAAATTGAATTACAAAATTAATTTCGAGAAAACTGCTTTTCTAAGGAAATATATCGGGAAAATTTGTATCAAGTTATTGTAAAATATGTATTTTATTGTATTAACATGATGATATTAGAATCATTCTGTCAGCCAATGCAACAAATGTATGTATCAATGAGTATGATTGTTACTTTACTAACACACACCTTTGGCTCTAGATCGCACATAATGAAATATTGATTCAGACAGCAGAACGACAAAGTAGGACATAGTTCACTTAGCAGCATAGAGCTATGTCAATCTTTTTTTTCTTTTAACAGTATGCAGTTTTCGTATTTGGGATATCTATAGTGTAAACTGAATATAAACATTAGAAACCCATTGTGTAAACTAAATATAAACATTAGAAACCCATTGTGTAAAGTAAAATATAAACATTTAAAATCCATTTCAATAAATTTTAAGTTGAATGATCGAAGATGTATTATTTATAATAACAAATCTATTTCTATGTGTGTAACAACACAAAATTGTGTACTAAGTAATGGGGCAAACAATATATAGCTTATACACTTTATTCTTTTGGTTTTATTACACGCAGGTTGGTCGCAAAATTAAAAAAAAAAACAAAAAAAAAAGTTGGGCCAAGAATGGGTACAGTTTGAGATAACTAGGTATGCACATTGGTTAATTTATGTGGACGTGTCTGGGACTGACATGTCCTTTTCCTAGTAAGGCCGATTAATTTGTGGGTGATGAAAGTAGCTCACTGTGGGGCGCATGTGCCTAAATCGTGGTCAGTAGGCCTAGTAGTGGAGCTGTCAAGGGTGACAGGCAAAATTTCTGGATTGAAATGGAGTGGTCCAATTATAAGTTTAAAATAAAATAATTTGTTCTGCACAAGGCCGATTACTGTAAAAAAAAGATGTGCTGAATATCTTAAAAGGCAATGTAAAGAAATGTAAATATGATATGTTCATCTCTACATTTTATACACCACTGATGAGGCAGTTTGTGTAGTGCTTTTATTCTCACCTCCACCGTTTCTGAGTGTGCAGTAGCCATGTAGGCAACACGGACATACGTGAGTCGGTTAGGGGGTTTACTACTTTAACAGGGAGATTCGGCTCACATCCAAAGCACTACAGTGTCACTCAAGATATTAGCCACGAGATTGTTTGAATAGTACTACCTGGTTGGAAATGTTAGAATCACACTCGATCGTAGGCAAACCGTCCATCTCGAAAGATGATGGTAGCACTCTAGTTAGTCATCTAGTCATTTTTTGACAGCAGGTTCTTGAGTGACTCAACAGACCGATCCTGGACTGGCAGACTCGTCCGCAGTGGCCACAAATGAAGCTGGATGGGGGACCGAGGGCCTGTTTATGTCGTGCGGTCTTCCTTCTCTGTCTTTTGGTCTCCTGCTGTTGGTTCCTTACTTGTTCACCATTAAGGATGCCTTTGTGAACAGCCTGACGCCACCCACTCCGGTCGTCGGCGAGCTGTTCCCAATTGTCGAGGCTGATGCCGGTCAGTTTGAGGTCGCGTTTGCAGACATCCTTGAATCGCAGTTGCGGGCGTCCAGTGGGGCGATGTCCGGTGGCAAGCTCGCCATATAGGATGTCCTTTGGTATGCGTCCATCTTGCATTCGATGCACATGACCCAGCCAGCGTAGACGTCTTTGGCACAGAAGGAGATGCATGCTCAGTGAGCTGGCTTGTTTGAGTACGGCAGTGTTGGTGATTTTGTCCTGCCATCTGATGCCAAGAATGCGTCGGAGACAGCGGAGGTGGAAGCTCTCGAGTCGGTTTTCCTGTTTGGTATAGGTAGTCCAGGTTTCGCTGCCATATAAAAGAGTGCTGAGAATACATGCCTGGTATACCTTGAGCTTGGTGTTCAGTGTCAAATGTTTGTTAGTCCATACTCGTTTGCTTAGTCTGGCCATGACGCTGGTTGCTTTGGCAAGCCTCTTGTCGATCTCGTCATCCAGGGACAGACTGCTGGTAATGGTGGAGCCCAGGTATGTGAACTTGTCGGTGACCTCCAGTACTTCGTTGTCGATGGTGATTGAGGGTGGAGCTGGGATGCCTTGACCCATGACGTTGGTTTTCTTGATGCTGATGGTCAGTCCGAATTCTATGCATGCTTGAGCTAAGCGATCCATCAGGATCTGTAGGTGTTCCTCTGTGTGTGCGGTCAGGGCTGCGTCATCAGCGAACAGCATGTCTCTGATAAGGATAGTGCGGATCTTGGTTTTTGCTCTTAGGCGAGCCATGTTCAGCAACTTCCCATCACTTCTGGTATGTAGGTAGACACCTTTAAATGCAAAATTCAGCATCATAGAGAAGAATATGCCGAATAGTGTAGGCGCTAGAACACATCCTTGTTTGACTCCGCTTTTGATTGTAAAGGGTTCTGAAGTGTCCCCATCGTAGCTGACTACTCCCTGCATATTATCGTGGAAGGAGGTTATAATATTGAGCAACTGAGGTGGACATCCGATCTTCTTCAGTAGCAGGAACAGGCCGCTTCTGCTTACTAAGTCAAACGCCTTGGTTAGGTCGATGAAGGCGATGTACAGCGGCATCTGCTGTTCTCTGCACTTCTCCTGGAGCTGACGCACTGAGAATATCATGTCAACAGTGGATCTTTCTTGTCGGAAGCCGCATTGTGATTCGGGGTACACGCGGTTTGCGAGAACCTGAAGACGGTTGAGTACCACGCGTGCAAAGGCTTTGCCTACAATGCTCAGCAATGAAATACCCCTGTAGTTGTTACAGTCACTGCGATCCCCCTTATTCTTGTACAGAGTGACTATCTTGGCGTTGCGCATGTCTTGCGGAACTCTGCCTTCCTTCCAGCATAGGCAGAGGAGCTCATGAAGTGGCTCCAATAAGGCAGGTTTTCCGCATTTAATGATTTCAGGCAGGATGCCATCCTCACCCGGCGATTTACCACTGTTCAGGGCATCAATGGCTTTACTGAGTTCGTCCATGGTAGGTTCAGCATCCAGCTCCTTCAGGACGGTCAAGTCTTCTAAATCGTCCAATGCTCTCTGTGTGACAGAGTTTTCACTGGAGTACAACTCTAGATAGTGTTCCGCCCACCTGCCCATTTGCTTGTTTTTGTCAGTGATGATATCCCCTGATTTGGACTTCAAGGGTGCAGTCTTCAATCACACTCGATAACGTCAACATATTCTGGTATTGCCGATTGTCTGGGGATTCCCATAATAGACGTACATGTCTGTGTATGTTTTCTCTCGGGTCAGCTATATTTAGCAACATTTAGAGGGAGAACGTCTTTGACATGGAAAGTGTCCTGAAACGAATAACCTCGGATTCTAATTTGAATTTAAGTTTTATGTCGTCGAATGGGTTGTCTTTCTAGCTTTTTAATGGTTTTTGAGGTTTGAATAGTAGCACTTAATTTTAAGATGTCAGCATTTTCTTAGAATATTTTAGTAAAATAATATAATGTCTGTATTCCTGGTATTGTCGATGAGACTTCTCACTAGGTATGAAAGGTATCAATGACGGCGATGATACTGTTATTATATTACTATCTCACCATACGCAATGACAGAGTCTAATATTTAAAACACTTGAAGTCAGTTGGACTCACATATGATACCTTATTTAATATAACACAATATAAATCACACTAATAATACTAGGGGTTATGAAAACAACCCTCTGTTCCTTTTCTTGTCAACCGTCCGTGAGTCACAATATTTTTCTAACCTCCATTCAATACCAAATTCATGTGTTGAGATATCATGGAGAATTCCCCATAGCATCTACATTGACACTATGTTGTCTATCTATCTATCTATCTATCTATCTATCTATCTATCTATCTATCTATCTATCTATCTATCTATCTATCTATCTATCTATATATCTATCTGTTTATCTATCTAACAATATGTCTGCCTATATTTCTATGTCTTTCTATATACTTTCTATGTCCTTACACAAGGGATTATTGATTCACCTATGTTCATTGACTTAGTTTTGATAAGGCTCTGTAACGTTGACTGTTGGGAACAACGGAATACAAGTTAAAGGGCGCTATAGTATAGAGACGGTGACTAGATGGCGCTTTGGTAGCGAGCCAAATCTTAATGTTGCAGCATTACCTGAATGGTGTGGGTTACGGGTTCGACTCCCGGCGAGTCCTAACCACATACATGTGGTTCCCGTGATGCCTCCATGGCCAATGCACTATCGGCGATGGTGAGGATGAAGGAAGGGCACTGCTAAAGCAATACAATTAGTGGGTTAAAGGATCTAATAGGTAAACATATCATCATTTCATTGTTTTGTAATAGTACAGGGATTGGTGATTTGGTGGCGATTTCGGCTGTAAGACGTTCAAGTCCCAATGTATCCATTTATCTATTTAAGTCTTTTTTGGTGATTTTATAGCCATAAAACACTTGTTTAATTTGAGAATAAACAAATTGTACTCTGAGTTGGCACTTGTTTAGTAACTTTTTTTTTTGAGTCGATATGGTGATGGGTGTTGAGCTATGTAGGAATGTGCAGCTTTTATCACAAACACGTTGCTTGCTAACCTTCTCCATGCAATGTTATATGCAGAGGACGGGTTACCTTCTAGGGCCATGTAAGAATGAGTTCCGATTGGGTAGTCTTTTCCTTTGTGTGACCTAGATGTGCACGTATTTAGAGACTGTCAACTCCCCGGTAACAATATCAACGACATCCTGAAGTTTGGACCATGTGCTGCTCTGTTAGCGCTAAGGAATTCGATTAGTCTATGAGGTTAAATGGGTACCTATCTGTTCTAGTAATCAATAGAGGTTCTCACGATACATATTTTTATTTACAATGGCTACTGTTACAAGGATAAAAGTCTTGGTTTAAAAAAAAATATATATATAAAAAGCATGAAAACATGGGAAAAAAATCATAAACTTTAAAAAAATACAAAATTTTAATTATGATTTTGATACTTTGCATATTTTTTTCTAGAAGTTATTTTTAGCTTTATATTTGTAGTCGAGATTGTTGTTTTATCTTTTTTCCAGTCATTTATCATAAATAATGTTGATAAAATTACATATTTCCATTTTTAATATCATTTAAAATTATCTAATAATAATAATAAAAAATATAATCTGTATTTTTAACATCACTTCTTGTATTTATATGAATATTTGTCCAAAAGTAAAAACAATTTACCGTATACATTCATGTGTATTGTATTTGACTTTGAGATATTTTTTGTGTATGCAATCAAATAAAATTTGCTGACTAAGTTTTAAAACTTTTTTGAAAAATAATAAAGAATTAAAGATATAAATAAACCCTAAGCACAAAACTATTAAATGTTCTTTAAATGTGTTTATTAATTTAATTTAAAAAAAAGAATCATTGTATATTTACAGATAGCTGTTAACTAATAGGCTGTTTTTATTTTTCCTTCAGCACTTAGCTTCTGTTAGCTGATTAATGAATTGTGTCTCTGGTCTCTGCTCTACTAGGATATTCTTTCATTACAAAAACACTTAGTAAACCATCGAAAGTTACAGTTTATATAGAAACCATGCAAATGTTTCATAATATAAATATCAGTATACTCTATCTTTAATGATCAATGTCCTTTAATAAAAAAAAACTATGGCTGTTATTTTAATTCTACTTCCTCCCTCCAAATTACAGATTATATTTTTATATAGTTTATATAAAAGCAATTAGGGCTCTGTGTTAAATCGATGTAACGGATGTAACTCTATGCAAAGGTTTTTGCAGGGTACAGCTAGTAATGAAATATTATTGATAACAGCTACTATAGTTTTCTTGCCATACCCTGAGACTCGTATGTTGGTCCATTTGTGACGCCACTTTAAGGATGATATGGAATCTCTTAGATCCTATAAACCACTAATGGGACGATTTTTATTGTGCATTTCTTGTTACTCCACCTTAGCGACTAGTGCATTGACCATGGAGTCAACACGGGGGACTTAAGCCATGACCTGAAATATCTATTTGTCCTCCCTCTACAATTATTTATTTCTATTTCAATGAAAGTTCATTCTCAAAAACAAAGCAAACACAAATAAACAAATAAAATAAATAACAGAGATCTCTATTTAATATCGTACAATCGTTCGTTTATTATTTGTGGTGTCTTCTTTCAATGATAACAAAAAAAAAACGTATGTGATAACACACAGTTCTTTCCATTCAATCTAGCTCTGTTGTTGATATAATGTTAAGAGATAATTAGACAACGCAGAGAGGTAAACAAGACGAGGGCGTATTGTGGAAACAGTGTAAAACAGGGGAAACATTGACATTTATAATAACTGGAATACGTCAGGCTGTCTAGAATACATCAACACAAACACAATATTGTAAGTTGTTTTTTCTTATCCATATAATCATGGACATCTTATAGGGACCGTCCATACATTTCAAAACCCGTACGGGTGGAAGAAGGGGGGGGTGTCTGATTTTCGCTAAAATTAGTAACATTCTGGGAGGAAACGGAAGGGGTCGGGGTGTCCTTTATGTTATAATGGTGAGCGTATGTTTATTGTCAATTTGTGTTTAGCTTTTTTTTATAATATGCAAACGGTTTATTATTTATAACATTGAATATTTTTTTCGATAAATCGTTCATAAAAATTACAAATATTTCAACTGATAAAATTGATGGGCTTTAATAGAATTTGATGAAATCACACATTACAGATGAAGGAGAAGACAAGGTTTTATTACAAAACTATATATTTGACAATTGCTATAAGTAGTAAAATGATTTAGAAAATACAAAGTCTTTTTCTATTTACTGTATCACAAATTTCTTCAATCTCTTGGACTTTAAACTGTCGTCGTGAACCCTTTTCAAATATTCGTATTTCGCCATCATCAACTTTAATGCGCTGTCAGTGGAGCTGGTCATTTCTTGCAGCTTTTCTTCCATTTCTCTGTCAAACACATCTTTGATATCAGTGACTCTTTTATTCATAACTTGTATCTCCATTTCATGTTCTATTATAAGATTTCTCCTCTCTTCATCCATTTCCTCAATTATAGCTTTATGTTTGTCCCTCTCTTCTTTAATAAGTTTGTTTGCCTCAAAATTTTCTCTCGCAATAACTTTCATCGTTTCTGTATATTTATTTTCTAGTAACTTTAACTTGCGCTTATAATCGGATTTTATGGACATACGCTTGCTTTCTATTTCCTTCAAACTCTGTGTGTCACAGTTCAGATTACACATAGAACTATTCAGTTCTTCATTCTTATTTGTCATCTCTTTTTTAACATTGTACTTTTCTTCTTCAAAATCAACGTTTAGTTTAAGTTCGCGCGATCGGAACTCTTCAGCGATTTTCGACTTCCTTATTTTTAATTGTTTTTGTTCTTCCTGCAATTTTTTGTTTATTTTCTCATGTTCTATGAATTGTTTAAAAATTATTTCTTGGAAATTTTGTTCAAGTTTTTCTCTTTCTTTCATCAAAACTCCATTATCGTCTGCTGCATTTCTTTTTAATTCTTCTTTCTCTCGGTAAACCTTCTGCATGTTAGATAAATTTTCTGCGATCCTTTTACGCAAAAACTTCACAGCTACTAAGGTGTCTTTCATAACATACGTCCTGTTGTTGTATTTGTTTACGTAATTCAAAAGATCTTCTGCTTCTCCCATTAAACAAGAAAGGTGACATATTTTGTTCTCTATATCGGTTGATCTGATGGCATCTAGTTTTTGTATGATCAAACTCATCTTTTCCACAGCTTTTTGCCGAACTAACGGTTCTTCGACTTCAGCCATGACCATTTGTCTATTCCTATCAGCGATTTCAAAATTTTTGTCGGTGTAACGCAAGCCACTATTCTGCAGGCTTTCGACCATTGCGATCAGTTTCTTCATTTGTTTAATCCTAACCGGATAATTATTAGAAACGTTGTCAAACAGAACAACTCTTTTGTCACATTCATTATATAGTTCTTTAAAAGTACCATCCTGCTCTAGACACCAAGTTTTAAATTTTTTTCCAGTTTTCCAACTGTTCATACGAAATAAGTCTCCTCCTGTTACGATTAATATGCAGTATTGTCTGATGAAGTCATCACCGAATATTGCTTTAAGAATTCGAATGCACTCTCGTTCCTCCAGCGTTAAGCGATTCCCATATTTGATGACTACGAGGAAAGCATGATAACCATCTGGGTTTAAGAGTACAGCGTTTTTCATTGTATCCATGACAACCTTTTTGGCTTTCTTAACGTTATCAATGTAATGAGTGTCTCCGATTCCAGGTCCGTCGAAGACTTTGATGCGCCTGTTTTCAAATTCCACGACCTCATAATCAACTTGTCGAGTAACTGATTCACAAGAATCTTGACTGATGAATTTTGATTGACCAAGAATACTGTTTCCTGTAGCACTTTTGCCATTTCCCGTTTTTCCTAGCAGCAGAAGATCTATTTCCTTCATGAAGAGAGGCTATATATAGAAACAAAAGAAAACATCAACAGATTTTTAAGTCAATAAATGATAATTCTTTTTTCTAAAGTCTACAAATGACTTAGGAACTTCGAGATCATTTGATTTAAAAAATTTTAAGTTCCCGTAGCACAAACGGACCATCGGGGAAAATGAAGAGTAGAATTCATCTGTTTCTATAACCTCAGCATATGAAGGGATTGTGTGGTTAGCACAACGCCCAGCAGCCTTTACTTCCCCAACTTAAGTCATGTATCCAATTATAGCTGGGTGGACTTGTGCGACAACTTTGGAACAAATGTTACCACGAAAAAATTCCTTAGTTCTCACCGAGGATCGAACCCAGGATTCTCAGTTTGACAGTCGAGCATCTACACTACTCGTCGATCCATCATAATATCGAATTTCTTCAAATTTAAAATAAAAATAAATTGATATCTAGAAATCGATTTCTAGAATCGTTTTTGAAGTCCTTGCTATAGAATTATTGGCAAATTAAGAGACATAAAACGCCAATTATTTATATGTTAGTGTTATATTTTATTCATAAAATACAATCTTAAATCAATCATTAGTAAAAAAAATAATCTAAACCAAACAAGATGATTTCAATACAAAGAATATTACTTCAAGATGGCTAAAGAAATTTTGTTAATATATACATATTTAGATTTATCTGTTTGAATTAATACGTGTCTACGTACAGTGATAGTATGAGGGGTCTCTTGGCCTTCCATGGTTAAAGTTCATTACTGGCCAATGTTGAAAAGTGAACACTGAAAAAGTAAAATAAAAACGAAAAAATAACAACAAAGGATGATATAACAACACGGAAATAAATATTAGTTTACAGGGAAATATCAATTTACGTAAACAGAAGTGTTTATTTACATATTTTTACAATGGATCTATTTACTGTTTATTTTTACGGAAATGTTAAATAGTCTACTTTGTAATTTAAATATATATGTTAAAATTTTACTTCTATTTACACGAGTAATCGTTAAAAGAGGATATTAACATGGAAAAATATTCAAGTAATGGACTTAATGTACGACTTAGTACTTAAAAATAAATACTTGAATAAAAATAAATAATGTAAAACATATAGTTATCTTTAGTTTTTATTTATATTAGATGGTTCATTACAGAATGATGAACGTTTTAATGTCACAGATTGATGTTGTTAGCTTATGATATAATGTATCTATTAAAATAGTTAGTACAGTAAAGACCATCAAACTAGCGGAATTATTTACAGATAATATTTGTTTAATATAAGTCTTTATAGTAGACTAATTTTTCTGAATAAATGTTGACACTTTAAAGTCATAAGCATTTCTTTTTTTAAGAATTGGTAGTTTTGTCAACAAGTAGGAATAAGAAATTGTAGCGAAAGAACAAAGAATTAATCAAACGTTTGTCATCTTTTAAAGTGGCATATACTACAAACATAAAAAAAAACGTATTTATTAAAATGAATGATTAACAGATGTAGTCGCATAATGTATTTAAAACGAAGATAAAAGTCATTTATAAACTTACAATGTTCAGAGTTCAGTCCATGTTATTGTACCGAATGAGGTAAACAACAAGGAACGAAATCGGCTTCTCGTGATACCTCAAGATTTACGGATGTAATAAAACTGACAGAGGCGCCTTCTGGTCCACTGTTTACCTCAAATAAACCTTGTTGAAAATATAGAACATATGCAAAAGTGCACAGGAAGTTTTATTGACCCTAGGGTGGGGTACTGTAATAATGTTTGTTGACAATATGTTACGTATGAATATAAAATTATGTGGTTTATATATACAACAAAGAAACCAAGAATACTACATTCAACATGTAATGTACGGATATAGAAGTATGTAGTTTATAAATAAAACAGAAACCAAGAATA
>JAGDYQ010000191.1:94463-106205 GCA_021962125.1 Bulinus truncatus
ATAGATAGATTTATATATAGATAGATAGATAGACAGACAGATAGATAGATAGACAGACAGATAGATAGATGATAGGTAGTATATAAATGTATAAGGGTAAATGCATATAAATATATAGTTAAATAAATAATATGTGAAAGTATAAAAAAGTAGAGAGTAAGTGTATGATTTATGTATATGATAGATGATATTGTGATAGATAGATGTGAGGTGATGGATAGATAGATAGATAGATAGATAGATAGATATGGATAGATAGATAGATGGATAGATAGATAGGTAAGCAAGAGGACAGACAGACAGACAGGGTATTACACATGACACGTGGGCCTTCGTTAATTGAGCTAACCACTCACAATCCCTTCATTCTGCCGAGGTTATAGAAACATCTGGCCCCTATGGCCCATTAGGGCTAAGGGAAGTTTCTTTCTTTATCAATTGTATTGAGGATTAACAAACTAAATATTACGTGTGTAGACGTTGTAAAAAAGTCGGGAATGCATTCATTCATCTCAGGGAGGGGCAGGGATGCGACCCCTCAAGGGTGGATTGAAGCGAGTTATAACACTTGTATTTCTTGTTATATTGTTTTAGTTACATTCAACAAAATTAAATGATTTAAAATACTTTTGCATGTAAGATAAATAAAATATTCAACAACAACTTCTACTGGAATTGTCTAGAATTAGCAAGGCATTAGAACAACAATACAGTTAAGGGGTTGCATTCTGTTTTGTTCATGCTAATTTTAATTTTGTGATACTGCATTTATTTATACAGTATAAACTGCCTAGCGCAGTGCAATCACTGCAATGTTCCGTATGAGAATTGCTGTGGTTATAACAAATGCCATGAGACTTACAGGGTAGAAGTAGTAGATCATATATTACCCCTTTTATAAGTATTAAACATCTCACGTTTATCTGCTTTTAATCGAAAGTAAGATATTATTTCCGGTTTCATTATTAATGGCCTCTTGACTGAACCCGATTGGAATGTATTTTGCAGTATAACACCCAACGTGATTTAGAATTGCAGGTCTTTTCCCTGATAGTACAAGCTACATAAAGTGATCACAAATAATCTACACTTCATCCGTCACAGATTACATCTCTACCCGTCCAGTTTTAAACTAATTCGTGGAAAGGGGGAGGTGGAGAGAGAGTGTGTAAAGGGGGGGGGAAAAGGAGGGAGATAGGGGTTAGGGAGGGAGAGAGAAGGGGGGGGTGAAGTAGGAGAGAGGGAGAGGATGGGAGGAAATGGGAGGAAGAGATAAAAGAGAAAGAGGGGGCAGGGAGAGAGAGGGAAGGAGGAGGGAGGAGGATGGACGGGGTGAGAGAAGGAGGGGGAGAGTGGAGAGAGGGAGATGGGAGAGGGACGGAGAGTGATGGGAGGGAGGGAGAAAGGGAGGGAGGGAAAGAGAGAGAGGGGGAGGGAGGGACGGAGAGAGAGAGGAAGGGAGAGAGAGAGAGGTAGGGAGAAAACAGAAGGTAAACAGAAAAACCTTATTTTAAACCCGGGCAAAGCCGGGTACTTGCAACTAGTATATATATATATTTAACAGCGTTGTATGTATTTAAATATTGTGCATTCATAAAAATATGTGGAGAGGGATATATTCTATTCATTGTGCGTTTTGTGTTGGGTGGCAGATAAGCAGAGCAATGGACACATGCCGGGCCGATTACCGCCGGACAAGTGATCTCATGGGATGAGAGTAGACTGGCGGAACCTTTTTCCAGCGTACAATGTCATCGATCGGAAACAGTATCGATTACACCGGGCTTATTCCCCTCGCGATTACTGAGTCGGGGAGCTGTTAGCAGTTTCTGTACGGGCGGGTTTACCCACTGTTCCCGAGAGCAATAAGCCCCAGAGCAGTGATGACAAGTGGTGCCGATCACGACAGTTTCCTAAAGAGGACTCTCCAGATTTAGCCACCGTTCCCAGAGCAGGGAGCCTCCCAGAGCTGGTAAGCCCAGTGTTACTACCCGGATCGCATTGGAGTACTGGAGTTTAATGGGTCGAGTACAAAACGGACGTCGGACACTATGGTGGGCAGAGATAAAAAGTCCGACGCTCTCTCTCTCTCTCGCTCTCTCTCTCTCTCTCTCTCTCTCTCTCTATTTCTCTCTCTCTCTCTCTCTGAACTCTCTCAGTAATAACTGCGGGCTGAGACTTAGTCTCTTAGGACCCGTGATATCAAACTCGCTGTGCCTCTCAACATCTGGGAACTGCCATAAAGGCCAATGGCCAGCAAGATACCCAACTGGTCAACCCTGTGGTCCGCCAGTTATTTAAAGTATAAATCAGTCTTGGGCAAACTACGGCCACGGGTGGTATCCGGCCCACCAGTCTCTCATTTCAGAATAAAAACACAGCTCTAGACTTACATGTTTGAATATAATGTCCATTACTTCATGTTAATACTTGAATTTCAAAGAGAGATATTTAGAAAATGTATTTATCCCTGGAACTCATTCCCTTCAAAAATTACTAAAAATAGATTTGTTAGACTGCGCATGACTGCGTGACTCGATGCGCATACATCGGGCGTACAAACAAACTTTTCTTTCTCAATAATTTACATAGAGTTGGATGATACTTGATCGTTGTTTTATTAAAGAAATTTGATTTTTCTAGTGAAAAAGGCACATTGCTGCTGTAGGACATTTATATCTGGTAGCTTAATTCTTTGATATTGATGGTCTGGAACGTTTTTCGTTTCGAGAAACCAAATCAACAAGACCGGAACAATGTAAACAATGAGTATAGCATGCTGTAACATGGATACATACCGAGAAACGTGCTACTCCTCTAGCATTTATTCCGAGAACAGCAATACAGTAGTCATGAAAACACATATATCTGTTGCAAACATTAAGCAGTAAGTAGGTTTATGGAAGGTTGATTTGCAAACATAGTCATACTATTCTATTGGCAATGCATTCAATGAATTATGCCGAAAGCCAAACAGATAGATGCAAATAGGTCATTAAGTCCAGCCTTTGTGAGTCATCGTTTCAGAAACATCTCTTAATGAGATTTTAAACATGGGTTAGTCTGATCAAGGTACTGAAGTAACATTTTTTGAGCCACTTCAGACATCAATATTACTTGATAGTATTAATATTATTAGTCTAACATTTCTAACTTAACTTTTTGCTTTACTAACTAACAAAGTGATAGATATGGAAGGGACTAAAGCTAAGAAAATAATTATTACAGCTTTTAACATTTTTATTGATTTGTATATTGTGTTATATTGCAAATATCTGTTCTATTTTTTAGTTCAAAGAATGGTTAAAACAAGCCCCTGTAAGGATGAGATGAAATCTGTTAGATCCTATAAACCACTAATGGGACGGTTTTTATGGTGCCCTTCTTTCATCCCCACCATATCAGATAGTGCAATGGCCATGGAGGCACCACGCGGGAGACATATCAGGAGACTTGAGCCAAGACCTGAAAAATGTCCTTGATCCTCATCAGAGATCGAACCAGTATATTTAGGTAGTGAGTCGAGCCGCTTTACTACACAACCATCCGTCCCCAAGACAAAGATGTAATACTTCCAAATCCCCAAAGCTGCAACAAAAAAATAACAATGTAGAAAAAAGCTCATAGGGGCTCATTTCATCAGCAGTTTCATTGTGATTCGCGCACTGTCTTCCAGCTGCGCATCGTAAACTGGGTGAACTTTTACCAGGACCAAATATTCAAGAACCTGGAGACCTTTGGGTCAAAAAGTCATATGCTCCACATTGCACTACCACCTGCCCTCCTCCTCCTCTAAAATAAGAACGAACATGCTGGTAAAAACTGTAATTACGCTGATTTTATCATTAATTTTAACAATAAAAATGTGTTAACATTATAATTAAATAAATAACTTTATATTTCATTTGCTTTAAAGAATAAATCAAACAAATCATTGTTGTCAAGTTCCCACAGGTTCTTTTCTGGTGCTTTAGATTACAAGGAATATTCAGTAGAACATTCAGCTCTGAATTTAATAAATAGTTTCATACAAATCATTTACACCAAAAAAAAAGATATTCAAATCGTAAAGGTTTCTCCTTCTTGGCAGTCATTTGGCTGAAATCAAGGTTTTGAGCTACCACAATAAAGTGTGCCTAGAAAAAAGAATGAACAAATTGAGGAGTTTTTAGTAAATATCAAAAGCGGCATTCATGATTTAATAGCTAAAGTTTTATAATTAACGCCACAGCTCCACAAGCCATTACCAGGGTTGTTAGGTATCGAAGTATCGGTATCGGCTTGTCCAGTATCTTCGATGTTTCTTCTTGTGTGGTTGCTGTATTGCCGATCCCTTTTGTATCAAGTATTGATTTGTGTATCGTTTGACAATTATTTTTAAACGAAAAATTTTTCGATACTCGATAACCAATACTTTTCGTTGCCACTATTATAATGGTAGAATATGTGTAGCGATTTTAGTAGATTGTTTTTAAAAGCTCATCTTCATAGAATTTAATCACTGCTTGTATTATTAACCTCAACTCTTCCACTATTAAATACACCAAGACAACTTGGAACACAAGGCTGAAGTTATGTATAGACCTTAAAACGTGCCTGCAGTGCACTGAGTGCAGTTTTCACTCAACTTACTTTGCGGAGGTGCAAGCAGCTTCAATACAGTCAGCAGTACAGATATCTGAATCCACAGATTTTTTTGCTTGTTTTACTGCACGGCATGGAGAACTAGGACAGAATGCTTAATAGTAAAGTCTGCTGAAGTAGACAAATATCTAGAAGATAACTCATCAGAAATGTGTCATTAGCATCCTACCCAAGCTATAAGAAACTATATTAATGAGTCGACCTGTTGGTGTACTGTGTTGAGCGCCTGTTTTCAATAGGCGCGTCTTTTTATGCCATTACGTTCTAGGCTAAGCAAGATTGTTTTGAAATGATGGTCTTCTGACGCATACAAATGGTGAAATAGTAAGAAAAGTTCCCTTATTCCGAGGCCATCAGATTCATCTGTTTCTATGTCCTCAAAATATGAAGGATTAGTACAACGCGCCGTTTTTATTTTCCTGCTTAAAGGCTGGTGGCAATTTGCAAACCAAAAAAAAGAAAACCAGATTCTGACGACTTCGAGGATCGAACCCATGACTCTGGTGTCGACAGTGGGGGCACACCACGGCCATCCAGTCAAGTACTAAAGCGGATTAGGTTTAAATTTGTGCTTTGACATTGTATTTGTCTTGTTTTCAATTTTTTTTTTGTCCAGTACTATCACTGGTTATATTTTAAATAAAAATAGGGAAATCTAAAAAGTAACAGTGAAATAGGATATATATCGATTTGGCACATAGATAAAAATTGAGGATTGTATTGGTATTGGTGATACTATTTTCATGTTGGCCACAGATTGAATGATGAATTAAGATTATTGTTAACATCCCCATTGACATTAGGATTCATAAATCACTACTAGGGAATGCAAGCAAAAACAAACCGCCTGAAAATTTATTGTTTTCAATTCTAGTAAATTTAGATTTTTAATTGAATTATTTATTTGTATGTTATGATAATGATGTGTTCTTCTGTTTCTAACAAATTGTATTACGATGCATAATTAGTTATATTTCAGTGTACTGGTTCAGAATTCGTGTCTTATATAATTAAAAACTGTTAAGTTACTAAGTATCAGCTGCTGATGACAAACCAGGACCAACCTTGAAACACAAGTCAGACCCCTTCTAGTTCCTACACACTGAGCAACTCACGGTATGACATATCAACTATAGTCAGCTTTATATAATGTTGACATACTACAACTCCTTGAACTCCCTGAGAAGCTAACAGCTTCAATAACCACTTTCGGAGTAAAGTGACCCAGCAAAAAATGTTGGGGGGGGCTAATTATATAGAAAAAAATGCTGTGGGGGGCTCACATGATAGGAAAAATGACAGTTTTGAGGTAACTTTATATAGTAAAATATGCATTGGATGAATTAGTTGGGGGATAAAGCCCCCCTGCACCCCCCTGGTTGCGCCACTGCTATAGAGTACTTGTTTTGGGAGGCCTTTTTCAATTCCGCCCCCCATGTCTGTTTGCAGATTTCTCAGCACCTGCTCGCGATGACCTCTTCTAAGGGTCTCTGGGAGGTCAATTTTTCTCTTGCTCTGGGGGTTCTCACTGTAGCCTTCGTTATACACTCCGTATGTTCAGATTTTTGTACACTGTTCTACATTAGTTGTGTTCCTAAGATGCCTAATAAAATGGAAAAAAAAAATTGTTCATGATCAAAAACAGTCTTTGCACACATTTTATTTTTTTTAATGCATTGTAAAAACCACTAACTTTTTTTTTTAATGTACATAAGCATTTAATTATGATTAAAATTACTTTTGTCGTCTAAGTTCAAAAGCTTTTTTCATGGCCACAGATATTATTAATAATTTATAATAATAAATCCATTTTTCTAATAAAAAGTTTAACTATTGATAAAATATTAATTATTACAGCTTTTTTTTTAACCCATTACTTATTCTTAGGTTCAAATTAAGCTTTACCTTAACACTTAGTGCTCAGCTTCCATATCCTTATCACTTAATGACCTTATAATTTCTATGATGACCGCAGTATTAAATGATGGAACAATAATTTAGCTAATTTAAACCACATCATAAGCTGTTTTAAAAATACTTATGACTTATTTAAATTATAAATCCACATGAAACCACGTCCACGTTCTTAGTCTAAAATACAGCCTCATACTGAGTCATAGTGGTATGTTGAGTATAGAGTTTCCTGAGTGAGTCATAGTGTCATGGTGGAACATACAGCATCACACTGGGAGTCATAGTGGTATGGGTGAGGAGTACATCCTCTTAGGGAGTCATAGTGTCATGGAGAACATACAGCCTCATACTGAGTCAATAGTTTTATAGTGAGCATACATCCTCAAAGTGAGTCAGTAGTGTCATAGTGAACATACAGCATCATACTGAGTCATAGTGGCATAATGAACATACAGCCACATACAGATGTCATAGTGGCATGGTGAATATACGGCCTCATACTGAGTCATAGTGTCATGGTGGACATAAGCCTAACAGAGATTGCTGCAGTGGCATGGTGAACATAAGCCTCTTACAGAGCTTGCAGGCATGGTGAAAGGGCCTCATACTGAGTCATAGTGTCATGGTCGGATAAGCCCTACAGAGTCATAGTGGCATGGTAACATTCAATACTGAGCCTGCAGTGTCATAAGTAAATATATAGCATCTTACTGAGTCATAGCGATGGTGAAAAAAAAGCATCAATCTGAGTCATATAGCGTCAGTGTATACAGCAATCAGCTCAGTGTATAGAATATACAGCCCCATACTGAGTCATAGTGTCATGAAAAAAAAAAAAAAAAAAAACATATACAGCATCATACTGAGCTATATGTCATGGTGAACATGTTACCTCATACTGAGTCATAGTGGCATTGTGAATATACATCCTCATACTGAGCCTAGTGTCATGGTGAACATACAGCAAAAAACTGAGTCATAGTTTAAGGATGAACATACAGCGAAAACTGAGTCATACTACTAAGAGAACATATAATCTCTTAGTGAGTCATAAGGTCGCGGTGAGCATACAAAAATACTGAGTCATAAGGTCACGGTGAAAATACAGCCTCATACAGAAAAAAAGCAACAAAAAAAACATACAGCTTCATTCAGAGTCACAGTGTCATACTGAATATAACGGCCTCATAATTATCATGTCATGATAGCCTCATGCTCTAGGTCGCAAAGTGTCACAGTGAACATGCCAGTATCATACTGAGTCTAAGTGGCATGGTGAACAAAACAGCCTCAAACAAGGTATTAGAAACATTGTGAAAATACAGAATACATCATATTGATTCATAGTGTCATAGAACATACAGCCTCATACAGAGTCATAAGGTCATGAAGAGCTAAGTCATCGCTAATGAGTCATAGCAGCCAGATGAGTCATACAGCCCCATACGAGTCATAGTAATATGGAAAAAAAACAGGGAAATAATAGATTTCGCAGAGTCACGGCAGAAAATACGGTATCATACTGATTCATAGGGTCTTGGTAAATACAGCCTCATGGAGTCATAGTGTCATAGTGAACATACAGCATCATACTGAGCTTGGGCATTATGGTTAATATGACTGCGACAAAGGATTATAGTTTGCTGGCAGATAGGCGCAATCATGCTCGAGTCATAAAATGCCGCGGTAAGCAAACAGGCTCAAATGAAACAGAGTGTCACTGAACATACAGCCTCATGCTCAGTTTCAGTAGCGAGCATAATGCAACACGCAAGCATCATACGGAGTCATAGCGTCATGGTTAACATACAGAATACTTGTTCGAGTCATAGCGTCATAGGTGAGGATACAGCATCGTGTTTGAGCTCAAAAATGCGGCAGTGAAGTATAAAAAATAATGCTGTTCGTTACCATAATGCCACTATGTATATACAGTATCAAACGTAAACCATAGCGCCGCGGTAGTTCAGCAGCTCTAATGTCACTGGAGTCATAGTGGCATTATAAATATACATCCTCATAATAAGTCATAGCGTCGGTGAATATACAGCTCTGGCACTGGAGTCATAGTAGTCAAGGGAAATATTACAGCATCATGAAACGAGTCATAGCGGTTTATGGCAGAAAATACAGTACCCGCCTGAGTCATAAGTCATGGTGAACATACAGCATCATACTGAGCTGCAGCAGAATACAGCAGGGAATACATCTCATACTGAGTCAGTAAAGTCAAGCAGAACATAAAAAAAAATACTAATCATAATGTGATGAACATACAGCCTCATACTGAATTATAAAATAAAAATAAAACATATAGCCTCAAAGAAGGTCATGGGTCATGCAGAACATACAGAGTCGATACTTCTGAGTCATAAGGTCATGATGAACAATACTAGCCCATACTAGGTTTAGCGTCATAATGAAGCTTAACGGGATCATACTGAGTCATAGTGTCATGATAAGCCACAGGGTAAATGTAATGAGTCGCAGTGTCAGCGGTGAACATACAAACCATACCGAAACATAGCGGCATGGTGGTCAAATAGGCTCATGGGAAGTCATAGTCACAGGATACCGCGCACGGCGCCTTCGATTCATGTGTCAGCGGTAACATATTGCCTCATACAGAGTCATAGTCATGCAGTGAACATAGCATCATGCCCGAAGTCATAGTGTCATAGAACATGCTGTTTCATACTGAGTCTAGTGGCAGCGTGAATGCAGCCTCATACTGAGTCAGCAGTATCGCGGTGATGAGTACAGCATCAAACTGTCGCAGTTTCATAAGACAAAGTGCCCATAGGAGTCATAGTGTCATAGGAATATATAGCCTCATACTGGAGTCATAGTGTCATATAGATCATGGAATCATACAATCAGGAGTCATAGGTAAACATGGTATAATCTACTGAGTCAGAAATTTAACGAAATAAGTTTTTTATACGAGAAGAACAAGCTTTAATTTTAAACTTTATTTAATGTTGTTATCCACATCATGTATATACACGGAAAAAAAATACATAATATATTTAGCCATTTTTTGATTATTTTTTTTTACAATCAATAATAAAGAGAACGTTGTAAATACAAAACAAAACTCGCTGCTATGACCATAATCAATATATAATGCTGATAATAGGAATACGACCAATTTCAATACATTAATTTAGTTATTGTAAGTCGTAGCTGGGCAGTTAGAAACTTATTCTTACATAAATAAGATTCATTTAGGGAAATAAACTAATAAAATGTTATTTTCCATCATATACAATTGCTGTTTTTATATTGCTAGAAATCATATTGTACGACGGTGAAGAGACTTCGACCGTCAAAATCACATGCTGGAAATGAGATGTTAATGATATACAATGACATAGTTTTTTGAGGATAATTTCTAGTAGTTTAAATAAAAAATCTATTTTTAGTATCAGAATTTCCCATAACCTTAAAAACAGGTAATGCTTCTCCAGCAGGCATTTTGAGCCATTATAGATTATTACTTTTTTATTGAATTGTGGAGCATGTTGTCTAAGAATGCCGTTTTTAATCTTGGATCACCCGGTAGCGCACACGATTAAGGATTACCCGCCTAATGCAAACGATAATATTCAGGGTATCGTAGGCTCTTTTGTATGTGTTTGGAATTTGGTTTACAATAGATTTATTCCTTATTGTTGTCGGGAAAGCGAAGGGGGGTAGTAACGTAAGTTTACATCAAAGAAATTAAAAAACGATATTTGAAGACGTTGAAACTCATTAAAACTTATTTCATGTAAAGAGGTGTCGTCTTCATTTTAATATTTCTGTATTGGTCTAACTAACTAAGATTTCTAATTTTAATAATTCATTAAGGACTTCAAAAGATGGGAAAAGAAATTGGTCTGACATTAACTGTCGTAATTCTAAGTGCAAAGAAAGCAAGTTAGAAATGGAATTGTACTTGCTGTAGTAGAGGATTATATTGTTATCTTTACAATTTCAATGATCTGTTCATTTATTTAATCATGTTCATAATTTTAAGTAAAAAGAACTTTGTATTGAATTGTTGTATTAGTTGACAAGTTTGGAGTTTTATTCTAAATTGTTCTTAACTTAAAGTACAAACATATGTCGATATTGGCCAATGCTTATATGATTATATCTGTAGTTCGCAAGTTGGTCGGTCATAGTTATTCTATATTTACTTTGTATCATTGATTTGTAAATAATTTAGTGAGCACTTTAAATACTCTATTCATTTAAATAATTTTATATATCACGACACACCCACACAGATCATGTCGGCCGTCCGAAAACTACGCCAAAATTCGTGAATTTAATGAACCAGCCGGGAGATTGTTACAGATTGAGTGTAGAGACGCAGTCAAATGGTCAGAGTGCACTGCCTCAGTCAAATGTCAAGAGTGGGGGGGAGCAGTCAAGTCCAGAGGCACTACCTCAGTCAAATGTCGAGAGTGGCTTCCTCAGTCTAAGGTCGTCGAGTGCAATTGCTCGGTCAAATGGGTCGAGAGTGCACTTTCCTCAGAAAAAAATCCAAAGGAAATGTCTCACTCAAACGTCTTGCAGTGCACTCTCAGCTCGGAACGTCCAGAGTGTTTCGCCTCAATCAAATGGGCTGGTAGATAAATTAAAAAAAAAAAAAGTAATCTATAAGAATATGTTTTCTTGCTTTTGAGGGCGCTCAGAAGAAGTGAATTTGCCCGGACTCCAGGGGGGGCCTCAAAAATGGATGATATCCAGAGTGCCGTCAAAGAATGCCTACAGGACGTAATGTTATAACTAATAAAATGCAAGAATTACATTTACAGCTCTCAAGAGATTCCCCTCGGGATCGAGTCAGAGAGATTGCCAATTATATAAGACTTCCAGGTGAGAGAATCGAGAATCTCGTTGACTATGCCAAATGTGGAAAGAAAAGCGTCAAGTCAACAACAACCAGATTTAAATGTAAATACTTGTGTTTCTAGACCAGAACTTGGCTGTTTAGATGTTTAGTTTAATTCTCAGTTGATAATGAGGTACAATTTCTATTGAAATATCACTATACTGTAAAAGTTTAGATGTTTAGTTAATTTCATATTGATAATGAGAACACGCTTCTATTTAAATATCAATTAATTATTAATGAAATGTTAAATTATTATAAATTATAATGTTTTCAAGAAAAACTAAAAAAAATTATTT
>JAGDYQ010000191.1:106705-117753 GCA_021962125.1 Bulinus truncatus
CTAATATATACTCTTTGAAAATAATCATTTTATAACGCATTCCACGGCTTTGTAACTTGTCGATGGTCTTTAGCAATCTTGTCATCTGTGAATCAAGTTTTTCTTGATCTGTTGTCTCATTATCAAATAATACAACTCTGTTTCCACATTCCTCCATCAAATCTTTCACAAAACCAGTCTGTTGTAAGCACCATTGTTTAAACGTTTTCTTTCTTTTATATTGACTAAAAAAATGTCGCCATGAGTCATCAGTAGAATACTAAACCGACTTATAACTTCATCTCCAAAGATAGATTTCAATATTTTAATGACACATTTATCTTCCCTAGTACATCTGCCTCCGTATCTAAAAACTAATAAAAATACATGAAAACCCTCTGGATGTTTGATGACGACATCCCCCATTGTTTCAATCAGATAGCTGGTGGCCTTTTCAACGTCATCCATTTTGCCCGTATCTTCTATGCCGTCACAGTCAACTACTTTTATTCTACGGTTGTTGTGCTCAACAAAACCATGCTGTACATATTGAGTTTCCCGACCATAGCTGTCTGTATATTCAAAAACATCTCTACGGAGTATGGTATTCCCTGTTCGACTTTTGCCATTTCCAGTTTTTCCTATTAAAAGTATGTCGATTTCCTGCAAAGCATTTTGGATATTTTTTAACTTAAATTCAAATAGGATTTATAGAAATAAGGTAAACATTTGATATGAATGGTTAAAAGCTAATACACTCACTTATCATTATACAGAAGAAGTTAAGCCTAAAAAAGGTATTACTCATCTCGTTTAGAGATATAGTAGTTGAGCGGAAAATTAAAATATAGTAAAAATGTGATCTGTCATGGTTATGAGTACTACGTACACAGGTGTGTGTGTGTATCTTTGGAGCTTGGCCAACCAGGTCAACATGTTGTCACGGGGTCAAGATTCGAGATGTTTATAGAAAATAAATATGTTGTTTATTATTCTAGATATTTATAGAAAGTAAATATGTTGTTTATTATTCTAGATATTAATGGAAAATAAATATGTTGTTTATTTGTAAATTGTATTGACTAAATGAGTGAGAGACAGAGCGATGTGGAATGTTTGAGTTGGATGGAAGGAAATTATATAAAGACGATGTTCAGTTGAGAAAGGAAGAGAATTGAGTCAATCGAGTCAGTGAAGTCATTTGAGTTCAGAAGTTCAGTTGAGTACTGAGAGAGTATTTGAGTACATATCAGAAGTTTAGTTGATCAGTTAAGTTCATTGTTAACAAGTATTATTCATTGGATTTATTCTGTTTATATATTATTGTTTCATATAAATCATCATTAACCAGTTCACACAAATAGCATCATTTACATGGCCGCAGCAGTGGTCGTGCTAAACCACATATGCCATTTACATGATCATAAAAGCCATTTATTTACCTTATAACTAAAATATATTTAGCCATTTACTCCTGGAATAATACAGTCATTGTTCATAATGTTAGATAACAAATGAAGTTTTTTTTTTTTTAAATGTTCGAAAAAATATGTCAAAAGTCTAAGTTATTTATTTAAACTTAACAAAAATAAACAATTTTAGTGTCAAACAATTAGTTTATGATTTCCATTAAACGATAAAATTTCATAATAGTGTTTTCAACTTTGCATTTTGTAATATACATTCTGATGCATCAATTAAAAATTAAATAAATATATACACAACGAAACTCTTTCTTGATGCATAAAATAGATTGTTTTAAAACTAAATTTGACATACAATGCCGAAAATGTCAATTTTAGAAATTTACTATACGTGGTACCTCCAGATACGACTTTAAATTGTTCAGTAACGTTGATCTTACTTCAATTCGCTCGTATCTCTCATCAATTGTCCCAATTGAAATAGCATTAATTCATTTTAGCCTTTCAAATGCCACCCCATTTGTTTTCGTAACGTGTTTTTATATAAGAAAAATTTATAAAAATTGACGAAAGTTGTATAAAAACAAAATAAAAGAGAATGTAAAGAAATAAAATGGTTTTATAAAGAATTGGCCATGTCGTTGTAGAATTGGTGGAGAAAAGGTTTGTGACACTCACCAGTAATTTCTCATATTTCACAACATTTGGTGTACTTGTAACGTGTTTTATTTTTGTAACTGTTTTAGCCCACATTGGTACAAAACAGACGTCGTTATAAATATTTCTTTGTTGTTATAAATGGGTCCAGTAACGAGACTTGAGAAGAGCCGTCAAAATCAGAGAAATATACAACTTTTAAAATACAATAGCACGAGTCTTATTTCAAATATGGGCAGGTGATTCCCACGCACCAACTTTGCTCTCTATAGTTTGCAGCGACTGGTTTTATAATTAGGCAATGAAAAATTTATGACTAACGCCTGAATGATCAGCTTTGTGAAGAGATGGACACAGAGTACATAAGTTTTTTTTTATGAACACAGAAACTGGATGGTTTTCCAGAGAGAAATCGCTAACCAGAGTATTTGATTTACGGAGATCCACTGAAAAGATTTCTCTTAGAAAAGAAGTCACTGCTGACATTATTTTTCAGTTACAAGGTACGGGTCATAAATCCAGCCATCTGAAGGAACTAAATTTGTCCCATCTGGGAAAAATGGCAAATGTGTTCATGTTGGCAGAAAAAGTAGCTGTTTTTATAGCTGAATTGCAGTTGTGGGGACGGCATGTAACAAATGCGATGGGGACATGTTTCAAACATTAATGGGATTTAAAACACTTTATCGTTGTTTGATTTTTCAAGGTTATTTACCCAAAATTGGGTTACCTTTATATTTCATATCTTTTTATATTAGAGTAAGTTATTTATAATATGTTGTAAATCAAATTAATCAGAAATGAATGGGCTTTAAAGATATGGTAATTAATTTTAAATTAGATCACTATTGTTTTATTTAATGAAATTGAGATGAAACTTTTCTTTTTCGTTCAAAGCAATTTTCACACACACTCTCAAAAACAGTATGAAGGAAAAAAAATTCTATACACAAATTTAATGCAATTGAAAATTATTTTTATTTCACCACATATATTACACAAAATGTGCAAACATGAAACAATTTGAGTTAGAAATAACAAAGTTATGTATGTTTTTGTTTATACATGCATTTTTTGAATTTTTTAGAGAAAAATCAGGGTTCTAACTTTTTTTTTAAAGCTATATGTATGTCAAATTATATATCAAATTCATCAGTAATAGGTGAGCAATCTATAAAAGTATTTTATTTACATATGCGGAACTGTTTTTAATCATATATGGAACAATTGTAACACTTTTTTTTTAGAATTTAAGTACTCTCAAACTATGTAGAACATTTTTTTTACAAAGATACAATGAAAAGAATTAAAGAATATGTACAATAAATCTAACAATCTAACACAATCTATAAAAAATGAAACAAATCCCTAAAGATAAATTTTGGCAGTGAACTTTTAAAGACATGCTAAGTGAAACAATTTTCTTTTTCCGCAGAATAAAAAACAACTGATTAATTCATTAATTAAAGATATATTATGCTAAAACAATGTGTTAAACGCATACAGAATATTTAAAGGCATATAAATATAGACAAGAAATATTTTAAAACAAAATAATAATATCAAAACCACATTAAAGATTCAAGTAGCAAATCTATAGAATAAGGTAATTTTTTTTCTGTTTCAACAGTTCCAAAAATAGTATCCACATAAATCCTATACCATTATCCCACAATAGATTTATACAATCCCATTACTACATTATAAGCTAACCAATTCTGAGAATTATTACGTTTATCTAACTCCTTCCCTGTATAAACCTCAAGATTATACATAAACCCATAACTAGAACCTACTAACATCCATCCTTTCCTCCCATGTGATTTTTTAGGCTTATCCAATATTGAAACACGATTTCTCGCTAATCCCCATCTGTACAACCTAGTTGTTGGTGTTGTCACAAATACATGGCATCAGATCTTTGAGTGCAAAATAGTTTGAAGAATGTACCCAAAATAAAATAAAATCAATTCATTAGATAATCATACACAAAAAATAGTATACACATATATAGTTTATATTTATACATATATATATATATATATTTATACATATATATACATATATACATATATATATATATATATATATATATATATATATATATATATATTACACATAAACTATAAATGCAAATTCTGTACGAATAAGAATTGCTACTGGATAATCTGTGCTATCAAAGAAATCTGAATATCTGTAAATAAATGAAAAGCAGAGGGGAAAAATGCAAATGCCTAGTAACATTTCAAAAAGTTCATCTCATTTCAATTTTACTAACAGAACACTATTTATTTGTTCTTTAAATAATGCATACTAACCTGTTGTAGTTAGCTTTATATCTTTTTCTTGTGACTGTTGTGTCTAAGATATGCAGCCCAGGCTTTCAGGATGGTCTGAATGTGGGAATCTTATCTGAAGGTCCAAAATCTGTAGAATCATACCCTCAGCAAGGGACATGTGTACATTGTTTATACTGAAATAAAAAATAAATATAACTTATATTTATATAAAAACCTAAAATAAATTATCAGTTAATTAGAAACTGTATAGGGTGAAAAAGTAATGATTTGTAGCATGATGGTTATAAGTAGGTATTGATTTAATAAACATAGCTGTTCAATCAGCTGATTATGTAAACAAGCTGATGTAAAAAATGGCCATCAATTATTTTTTTTTTATTTTTTAGGCCTAAATGTGAAATATAACACATATTAACTATTGAAATAATCATAAAATAAAACCGTATAATATAAAATATATCCATAATTATAAATTCCCACTTCTAAATTGTAAAATACATTGAAATGTAAAAAAAAAATCCGTTAGGCAAAAAACTTACCAAGTCGGATAGGAAGCATGTTGAACATTTGGAGCAATATTTTTCTTTTCATCAGTAATCCATTCGAAAGAGGAATTCTTAACAGTCATTTTAGTATAATTTTGATGTTACTAGAGCTTTTTTTCATGTAAGGAACAAAGATTTTCGAGTCGAGTCATTCAACATCTGCTTCGAGAAATTTCCAAACATGGCGGACAGAAACTCGTCTCGTTACGATGTTTTCAAAGTATTTTTTTTTTATAATAAAGTTTTATATTTTTTTAAATTTTAACATGTTTTTTTATTATTTTAACCATTTTTATACAATAAAAAACTATAAAAAGTAAAATAATAAAAACATTATAAAAAAAAATTAAAATGACAACTCTAATTAACGAAATGCACCAGAAATGGTAAATCTCTTAAGTATATGAACGATGCGGTGAGATTGAGCCTAAGCATTCATTTTCTTAGTTGGTGTATAATCACATCTCTTTGCTTTGTGAATTTAGCATGACAATCCAAGAGACAGATCAACTGCTGGAGATTCCCAATGACGGCGGCCTGTATTCCTGACCACAACTATGCGGTGCTCTGGAATAAAGTCATGGCGGAATGCTCATAGATTTGCCACCACAGCATTTAAATCCATATTGCCATTTCCGATATTCTATCTGTGTGAAGCGGGATTTCCGCGGTGACAGCGACCAAAACAAAACAACGGAAAAAATTGGAAATAAGCAACACACTTCGGATGTCATTGTCTCCTATTTCCCCTGCTGGAACCGTTTTGTTGCAGATAAACAAACTCAATTCTCTTAATGATTTATGTTTAAGTGTATTAAATGGATACATAACTTTATATTCTTCTTTTTTGTGTGACTATATTTTATTTTCAAAGAATCTGTAAATAGACTTAAACTATTAAATCAAAACAATCTAAAATATAAAAAAGTCAACGTTATCCCCCCCTCCAGTCCCATTAGTGGGCTGCGGTAAAATCAAACGTTGACCTTTCAGCGCCGAGACCACTGTTATTTAGAGTATTCTCATGGAAATGAGGTGCATTTATCTTACAGAAGATGCTGGTGGAGGTGTAGGGGCGAGGAGATGGCGGATGAACTTAGAAAATACTTTAACGCCCTAAAGCTATTATTATAAATTTATCGATTCCTTCTATTTAAGCACCGTACATATCGTTGAAGTGATACGCCGTATGCCTCGCCAAGTCAGTAACCCGCACACAGCTAGTTCATGTTTTTATATCTTTGAAAGCTTATTCTTAGCACTGACCTTTCCACTCACTTTCTTCGGACCCATGGTTATAAAAAAAGGAGTGTGAAAAGATACTGTGAATGAGCGAAACGCACAAAATGCGAGCACAACGTATCAAAGATATTTCGCCAGTGAGGAAACAAGCACACTGACAGAGGCGCGGAAAATGCAAAAGGAAAACCCGCTTGTATCACAAAATAATTCGTATTTCATAGCTAAACATCCTTAAATCGACGGCTCGTATCTCAAAAATGTCTCGTACTTTTGGACACTTGTATGTTCAGGTATCACTGTAGCTTTAAAAAAATATTAAAAGAAACAATTTTTTTCTTCGAATTTCTCAGCAGTAGTTTTCGGCTTGTTTAAATTTTAAAACTACACGTACGACTAAAACCACTGCAAGCAGCGAATATGATAAGAGCTTGTGTGAATATAACACAATATATTTTAACAAATAGCCTCATGAGGAAAAACTGTCCACAATAATATTCTAAAGCGACTATGGGTTTCTTGCATTTTTTTGATTTCAAATGCCATTGAACCAATATTTAAAAAAAAAAAATTCTTTTGAGTTGAGATTATTTTCATTTCATTCTCTCTTAATCTATGTTCTTTTTTTCAAAATCTATAATACAAAAAAATCCTTTTCTGCTCTGTCGGCAACCCCGTGTCTGTCACGAAATCCCGTCTGTCATCGAGATCCTGTCTGTCATACGAGATCGTGTCTGTCACACAAGATGGCGGCATAAACAATACAAAGATGGCAGAAACATGTACTGTATTTAACTTGACACGCATGATCCGGCTCCAAATTGGCAGGCCGAGTAAGATGTCTACTACTTCGCCGCCAGTAATGACATTGGACATGCCATATGTATAGTGCCGAGGTAACCAATCGTCCTACATTAACATAGGCAGGTAAGGTTGTGAAAGCCAAATAGCAATCACTGCGTAATATTTTTGAATGCCATGATACAATAATAGCAATCTTAGGAGAGGTAACACAAAAACATTTTTTTAAGAAGAAAAAATTAACAGTTTATTTCACGCTTTGTTGATATTATTTTCAAAAGCATTCATCAAGATTTGCAATAATCCAAATCCACAGTCAATCTATACAATTCTTGTTTTGTCTTTCAAACAAAATCGTTTTACCACCTTAAAGCATGAAATTAACGTTCATTATCTACACATGACATAAAACAATGAATCAAGAAAACAGCAGTTTAAAATAATACATATCATTTTCTAAAAAGTTTCACAGAAACCGATTGGAAAACAGTTTAAGTAGCTCCAAAACATCCAATTTAATGAAAGGAATATGATGAGCTTATTGATACTACTGGTAAGATAATATTACATATATCCCATCACAGAAGTTAGATTTATTGTTTCAAAAGAATTACGGGAAATAAATGTATAATATTAAATCAGTTAGATACAGCAAATTTTGAAAGTCATACTTATACAATCCGGTTATATAAAAAAACAGATAAATTATAAATACAAAAAAAATGCTGTTATCAAGATTATAAATGGGAGAAATATTTAGCTTTGATCAAACAACATATTAAATTTGTTAATCATATCTTAGCAAGTTTGATGCATGCTTAAAAATACAGTATAAGTCAACTACAATTAAATTTTAATATAATTAATACAGATGGTTGATTACATTTATTGGACAATGTATTGCTGCTCGACTTTACAGACGTATTTTTCTTCATGTCCGTATCTGAAATTGATCTGGTGATGTTTTAATTTTCATCACTTTTATAATTTACCTTTTTTTGTGAATTAAGACTCTCTCTGCTGGGTGATTTGGATCTGTCAGCTCGCCTCATTCTTCGGCTCATCATGGCATTGGATGACGGTGGCATAAGTCCATGTCACCAGACGTTTGTTTTCTCCTGACTGAGCTGAGGGAAGAATCAACGCTTCCAAATGGAACTGTTTGATCCTCAGGTATGTTTTCATTAGAACCATTCCAGCTTGATCTTAACAGCTGCTGAGCACTCTCCGACTTAAAGAACAACAGCGAAGACACTGCCTTGGCCCTCTTGCTCATTCGTACATCAGACAGAGAAAATGAATCGTCTAAATTTGTGTTTATTTCAGCACCCAGCCGTCTGGAGGCCAGTAACTTTTTTTTATAGAAATATAATAATTTGAGAGAAATGTATTTTCTGAGTTACAGTAAGACAACAACACTTTATTTCTTTTGCAAGAGATCTGAAATGTCGTTTTTACAACATTTTTCTTAACTTCACTTCTTGTCTGTCTGTTTGTTTGTCTGTCCATGAATTTGGCAATCCAATTTTAAACCACTTTGCGATAAGCTATAGCTCTGATACTTTCAATAAAACTCAGAACCCGATGAAAATGCAATACTTTTACTATGTCCTTATGATTTGATGAGTTTCTTAATAAATAAAATTGAATATGAATGACTTTATAAGAGCTTTTGATTTTTATAAAAACGAAAAATGTTGGGCGCATGAACACAAACATCCAGACCTTTCTAACATACTCTAATTTATATAAATGAAAACGTGTTTAATATAATTTCACTATATTAATATATTAATATATTGATTCAAATGACTTTACAAGTATTACATTCTTTATCATGAGATTAGGTTATACAACACTAGAGTTAATTTTACATAATCGTATGCATTTTATTATCGAAGTTGTAATACATGATTTGCAATATCGTGATATTTCGAAAACCTTTTGCAATAATTCTTTTGGGATTTAATTGTTAACATGTGATGATTCTGATACTGTAATACAAACATTCGCATAATATAAAATCCATGCGCCCAACGATTTATAAAAATCAGAAGCTCTAATAAAGTCTATTACCATGTGACCAATTTATTCAGAAATTATTTTCTGCTTTTTAGTACGCAAGAAAGGCGTTGTTTTTTATAATATATTTTTACAATGTAATGTTTATTATTTATTTGATTACTATCTTTTTAATAAATTGCTTGAAGTAAGCAAACCCTTTTAAAACAAAATCACAATATCATGTCTAAACATTTATAAGATTACCTCTGTATGTCAACTCCGACTGAAAAGAAGTTACTATGTATATTTCACAATAATGTAAATTATTTATGGTGTTCATTTTATTATAAAATAAAAAGCGATTTTAAAAGAAATATCTACAGAATTCGTTCAATTAATATTTTGTAACAAAAAATTTTCCACAATGTAAATTTTAAGCCAAACAAATTTTGTATTACGGATATCTTAAGATAATGTAATATTTATATTGTTTAGTTTGTTATTATTTCTAAAATATGTATAGATCTAATATACAATTATTTCCCTTTATTACTAACCTAAAATACGTCACAATATTTTTTTTCATTTTTTTTACTATTACGTCACATGAATGAATTGTATAAGGGTTGAGTTTGAGTGGCGCCGTACACAACGTTGACAATGCATACTAACCCATTTATGATAGGGGCTTCACATAGAGGAGGACCCCCAAATTATTTTTACACTCAATATTAGGTACATTATCTCATGTCAAAATGTAGGGGCCCCCGAAGAGGCCGAAATCCCTAGGTTTAGCACTGGCTTCACAGAACTATAATGTTTAAAGCTTTGATATTTCCTTTTTTTAAGAGGCCTGATATTTTCTGCGTCTGTGGCCTCAACTGCATTGATGGAATATTATTTTTTTAATTGAAGGTCAGATAAAAGCTACACAACGATTCATTCTCCCCGGGACCTAGCTTGAGGGGGGGGGCAAAAAAATTAAATTCATGTCAAAATGCAGGGGCGCCTCGAAAATAGGTCACGCCCACCGGGCTCCAAAACCCATAGGTTTGGCACTGCCGGGTTGGCAATATTTTCTTAGTTAATTGTACTATGCTACAAAGTGTATAACAGTAAATAAACCACCTGCTAAAATGTAGCGTTTTGCTTACAGGCACTCAATCACGTCTGTCTTTTTTTTTAATACGTCGTGTTGAACATCATAAAACATCAAAAAGAAGAACAGTTTGGAAATGAGTCCATTAAAATAATATGAAGGAATTAAGATTTTAAGAGTTTAATCTTCTAAAGTTGTTTATGGAAAGATTATTTACCCATAGTGAGGATTATTTTATTCGGGGTGAACTTATGAACTTTATTTGATGTACTATGAGCAGTCCCTTTTCTCAAAGTATTTTGGCGACAATAATCTATTCATGTCCTTCGGGGTCACTTCGAGTAAACTGATTGATTGTTAACGCGCTCAAATATTATATATCACCATTTTCAAAACTCCAATTGTGTGCCTACTCGCCATTCCGGGTACAAGGCCTTTGTTTACTAGTTGTTATAAATTGCTTATAATCACCTTAAAAATATTTCAAGTACTAAAAACTCTAATAAATGTAATGTCAAAATACAAATTCAGTACATACTGATCTTGGTTCTTCAGAGGAAATAGCAATCTGAAATAAAAATACAAATAATATCAATATTTTATTTATACCAGCGTTTGTTCATGTTGTGAAGGTCGTGACCAATTAAAGGCAGAGTACACAAAAAAAAATCTTTTAGGCCTACATCGTAAAAAAAAAGATTTATGAAAATGTAAGAGGATTACATAAATATTTTTTATATGTATTCTGTTTTCTTTTTAACCCCATTTATTTTACTGCTCTAATTTACCGCACTTGTCTATTCTAGATTACAATACACAAATTTAAACATTTCGAGTATAGAATATACAATTTCGTAATATTTCAAAGTTGATTTCGTCTTATAAATGTTTACAATGTAAAAAAAAAAATAGTATAGATATTATTATATCAAAAGAAAAAAAAAAGGGTTGAGAGCGCCATTGCAAAAGTTAAGCTGTTTTTGTAAAAGCTAGTATAGAA